>CAUYRT010066277.1:0-58925 GCA_963574885.1 Lepilemur ruficaudatus
CTCATACATTATGCTATATGTGAAGGCTTAGAACGCTACCTAATATATTAATTTTCTCAGTAAATATTAACTCCTTTTATTGAAAAAATTTATCTGTTGAAACAATTATCAACTTAAAATGTGATATTTTTCTTAAAAAAACTCCTCTTTCAGCCAGGCATGGTGGCTCACGCCTATAATCCTAGCACTCTGGGAGGCCAAGGTGGGCGGATTGTTTGAACTCAGGAGTTTGAGATCAGCCTGAGCAAGAGCAAGACCCCGTCTCTACTAAAAAAATAGGAAGAAATTAGTTGGACAACTAAATATATATATATATGTGTGTGTGTGTGTATATATATATATACATATATATAAAAATCAGCCAGGCATGGTGGCGCATGCCTGTAGTCCCAGCTACTTGGGAGGCTGAGGCAGGAGGATCGCCTGAGCCCAGGAGTTTGAGGTTGCTGTGAGCTAGGCTGATGCCATGGCACTCTAACCCAGGCAACAGAGTGAGACATTGTCTCAAAAAAAAAAAAATTCCTCTTTCTCTCATATCAAGGCAAAAGAGGAGGATGGTTCAGTGTGCCACCTTGATAAAATCCAGGTCAAATGAAAGAGTTCCGTAATTTACTCTGAATACTGTACATCATTTGTCTCACAAACTCAATACGAGTGGTAGCAATGGCATATATATTAATTTTATCCTTACTGAATTAGGGAACTCTAGAACTTAGAGAATTATGGATTGTTCCGAAGCATCATTCTTCTATTTTTTCTGATTCTTCCAACAACTGCCATGCAAATCTATATACTTGGAATATTACAAATTATAAACAAATTCCCTGACAGGTACAAGTTAACAAAATTAGCTCAAGAAGGAACAGAATATAGGAATAGACCTGTATACGAAGAAAGAGAATGCATCAGTAGACTGACAACAATGACACAGGAATAATATAAAACTGATTTTAGAGGTTACACATATGAAATAAAAACAGAAGTTTGTAAGGTATATTAAGGGAAAGAACTCTGTTTATTTTTATGAAGCCACAGAAATGAAATAAATAATATCAATTTATAAAAGGCACACTCCTGCAACTCACTGATTGTTAGGAAGCTGTAATGACGTCACTATCAAGATAAGAATAACTTTGAGAGTGACATCCTCAAGACAGAAGAATAGTTAGCACAAGGCTTCATTCTCCCACATGAACATTCAAACAAACAACTGATTGAATAAACTTTATAGGGAGCTCTGTAACCTAGACAAAAATTTACAACAAATAAGCAAGTGTCCAGTCAATAAAAAAAAACATATGCAACATGGTAGGAAATTTCATGGGGTTTGTACTCACCCTTCCCCACCACCTTCCTTGCACAGCACAGCATGGACTGCAGGAAGCTCACCAATTCTTGGTTCTTTGTAACAGGACAAAAGAATAAAATATATTTGAAATGTTCAACCTGTCTGTGGGCTGCCCAAACGGCTGCTTTTGTCTTGCCTGACTTGAAGCTCAGTTGGGGAATGGTGGCATTATGTGGATCTCAGGCTGTCGGGAGCTGCAGAAGGCAGGGTGGACTCCATAGCACTGGAATATTGCAGTAGGGCTGCAGAACCATGGACTTCTTGGGCCAAGAAATGATGAGTGGATAACTGCAATAGAATATCAATGGCCATGACAAGAACTTGAGCTGAGGCTTTTTAAGAAATTCAGAAATTCTTGGCCGGGTGCTGTGGCTCACCAGTCTCTACTAAAAATAGGAAGAAATTAATTGGCCAACTAAAAATATATAGAAAAAATCAGCCAGACATGGTGGCACATGCTTGTAGTCCCAGCTACTTGGAGGCTGAGGCAGGAGGATCTCTTGAGCCCAGGAGTTGGAGGTTGCTGTGAGCTAGGCTGACGCCACGGCACTCTAGCCCGGGCAACAGAGTGAGACTCTGTCTAAAAAAAACAAACAAACAAAAAAAGAAATTCAGAAATTCTTATTCTATGTAACCAAACTGCTAGGCTGAGTAATCAAAAGTCTAACTTGAATCATAAAAACAGAAAACCGTGGCCCCAGGCTCTAGCTCAAGCCAGTTTACAGACCCCAAACCTTTTAAATGATGGGGAAGCCAAGTCCCCTTGAGGAAGGACCCTGTTACACTGCCAAATATTTATATAGTTAATTCTTTTTTACAGCCTTTCCCAAAGGGGCCTACATTATTTCACCGCAGTGACTGTGTCTTGAGGAAAAGTAAACAAGCAGATCTCTCAGGGACTACTGGACACTGGCTGTGAACTGACATTAATTTTGAAAATCATAAATACCACTGTGGTCACTTGTCAGAGTAAGGATTTATGGAGGGCAGATAATTAATGGAGTTTTAGCTCAGAACCATCTCACAGTGAGGTCAGTGTAACCCAGAACCCAACCTGTGGTTATTTTCCAAGTTCCAGAATGCATAATTGGAATAGACATACTCAGCCACTGATAGAATTTCCACACTTGTACCCTGACCTGTAGAATGAAAGTTACTATGGTAGGAATGGCCAAGAAGATACCATTAAAACTACCTCTGCCTAGGAAAATAGTAAAGCAAAAGCAATTCTCTACATTTCTGGAGGGACTGAAGAGATTAGTGCCATTATTCAAGGTGTCAAGGACTTAAGAGATGCAGGGTGGATGCACACTGCTTCTCCACTAAACTCTTCTGTATGGTCTGTGAAGAAATCAGGTGACTCTTGGAGAAAAACAGGAGATTATTTTAGGCTTAAACAAATGATGATGCCAGTTTCAACTGCTGTGACAGATGTGGCTTAATTGCTTGAGCAAATGAGCATATTGCTGGTACCTGGTCTGCAGCTATTGATCTGGCTGATGTGTCTATCTTGATGCCTGTCAGTAAGGCCCATCAGAAGCAGTTTGCTTTCAGCTGGGATAGGCAGCACTACACCTTCACTGTCCTACCTCAGGGACATATCAACTCTCCAGCCCTGTGTCATAATTTACTTCACAGTGACCTCAATCACCTTTTCCTTTCACAATATGTCACAGTGGACCATTTCACTGATTATATTATGCTGATTGGACCTAGTGCACAAGATGTAGAAACTACCCTACTCTTCTTGTTAATATATCCATCTGCCAGGAAGCAGAAAATAAATCTGACTAAAATTCAGAGAACTTCTGCCTCAATAAAATTTTTAGTGGTCCATTGGTATGCAGTGTGTTGAGATAGGCCTTCTAAGGTGAGCGATAAGTGGCTGTATCTGATCTACAATCAAAAAAGAGACACAGCACCTAGTGGGCCTGTTTTGGATTTTGGAGGCAACATATTCTTCATTTGGGTGTGTAACTCCAGCCCACTTACTGAGTGGCCCAAAATGCTGCTAGTTTTTAGTGAGGCCCAGAATAGAAGACCCCTCCACAAGCTGGTCTGCCACTTGGGCCATGTAACCTATCAAATCTAATTGTGTTTGAAGTATCAGTGACAGTTAAGAATACTGTTTTCAGCCTTTAGCAGGCCCCTATAGGTGAAGAACAGCTAAGACCCTTAGGATATTGGAACAAATCCCTGTCATCCTCTGCAGATAACTATCCCTCTTTAGAGGGATAGCAGCTCTTGCCCTGCTACTCAGCCTTAGTAGGTACTGAACACTTAAACATGGGCTACCCACCTGCCATATGACCTCAGCTGTCCATTATGTGCAGGGTGAAATCTGATCCATAAAGCCATAAAGTTGTACATGGACAGCAATATTCCATTATCAAATGAAAGTAGTGTGCAATGATTGAGCCCCAGTATACACTGAAAACACAAGTAAGTTACATGAGCAAGTGGTCCAAATGTCCATGGTCCCCAAACATACTACACTTCCCTTTCTCTCTAATCCCCTATGGGCTCATGGAGAGTTCTCAATGATCAGTTAACACAGGGAGAGGACTCAGGTCTGCTTTCCAGATGGTTCTGCAATATATGCAGACATTACCCCAAAGTGGACTGTTTAGGACTATAGACCCTCTTTGGAACATCCCTGAAGAACAGTGTTGAAGATTATTCCTTCCAGTGAGCAGCACTTTGAGCAGTGTTCCTGGTTGTTCACTTTTCTTGGAAGATAGGTGGCCAGGTGTGCAGTTATATACCAGTTCATGGGCTCTGTCCAAAGTTTTGGCTGGAGGGACAAGGACATGGAAGCAATATGATTAGAAAAGTGGTGACACAAAGGATTCAGAATGTAACGTAAATTTAGTTGCTAAAGCAGTGGGAGGATTTGAGAGGATTAATTTGAGTATTGAAAGTTCTACTGTGGGTAAAATGTCATCGAACAGCCTCATATGCTATAGAGAAATCTTTCATAGGAGTCAATCAATGCAGCAAACTGCATCGTTGTCTTATTTCCAAAAATTGCCACAGTCACCCCAACCTTCAGCAATCACCATTCTGGTCAGTCAGCAGCCACCAACATCAAGGCAAGACCCTCAGCCAGCCGAGAGAATATGACTCACTGAAGGCTCAGGAGATCGTTAGCATTTTTTTGGCAATAAAGTATTTTTAAATTAAGGTATGTACATTTTACACATAATGCTACTGCACACTTAACAGACTATAGAATAAATGTAACTTTTATATACACTGGGAAATAAAAAATTTGTGTAACTTGAAAAAAAAACATAGATGAAAAAATCCTCAAAAAAATTAGCAAATTGAATTGAACAATGTATTAAAAAAAAAGTGGTGACAAATGAATCTGAATGGATCTGAACGGGCAAGAAAACTGTGAAGATGTGTTTCTCATGTTAGTGCCCATCAAAGAGTGACAGCAGAGGAGGACAAATGACCAAGTAAATAGGATGACCCATTCTGTGGATACCACTCAGCTTCTATTCCAGCCACCTCATCATTGCCCAAAAGTGGCCATGGTGGCAGGGATGAAGGTTATATTTGGACTTACCAAGGTGCACTTCCACTCACCCAGCCAACCTGGCTCTGACCACCCCTGAACACACAGTCTGTCAGCAGCAGATACCAATACTGAGCCCCTAATATGCTACTCTTCCCCTGGGTGATCAGCCGGGTTTCTGATGGCAGGTTGATTACATTGGACCACCTCAGTCATGAAAGGAATGGCATTTCGTGATTACAGAAATAGGCATTTACTCTGCATATGGATTTGCCTACTCTGCACACTATGCTTTTGTTAAAACTACCTAAAATTAATGGACTCACAGTATGCCTTCTCCATTATCATGATATCCCATGCAACATTGCTTCAGACCAAGGAATCACTTCACAGCCAGATTAATGTGACAGTGGTCCCATGCTCATGGAATTCATGGTCTTGCCATGTCCCCACCATCCTGAAGCAGCTGGCTTCATAGAATGGTGGAAAGGCAGCCGGGCATGGTGGCTCACGCCTGTAATCTTAGCACTCTGGGAGGCCAAGGCGAGAGGATCGCTCAAGGTCCGGAGTTCGAAAACAGCCTGAGCAAAAGCGAGACCCCGTCTCTACTAAAAACAAAAAGAAATTAATTGGACAACTTAAAATATATAGAAAAATTAGCTGGGCATGGTGGCGCATGCCTGTAGTCCCAGCTACTCGGGAGGCTGAGGCAGAAGGATCGCTTGAGCCCAGGAGTTTGAGGTTGTTGTGAGCCAGGCTGATGCCATGGCACTCTAGCCTGGGCAACAGAGTGAGACTCTGTCTCAAAAGAAAAAAAATCTATCCTGCGAAAGTGTACATTTTTGTTGCAAAATTTAACCCATTTATATATAAAATGATTATGGATAAAGAAAGGATCCTATTTTCCTATGTGCTTTCTATATGTCTTATACTTCTTTCTTTCCTCATTTCCTCCATTTTCACCTTTTTTGTGTTTGCTTGACTTTTGGCAGTGTACCTTTTCCTTTTCATTCCTTTTGTGTATGTATTTTAGATATAATCTTAGTGGTTACCATGGATTACAATTGTGGGTTACAGTATCAGGTTATAAATATCATCCTAAATTTATAATGATATGGTTTGAATTAGTATGAACTTAACTAGAGTAGCATGCAAAATATATGCTCCTATCAAGCTGTGTTCCTCTCTTTATGTTGTTGTCATAAATTGTGTCTTTACACAATATGTGTTCAATAACATAGATTTATAATTATTGCATGCATTTATATTTTTTTTACTATGGTTTCTTTTATTTATTTATTTGATTTTTTTAATTTTAGCATATTATAGGGGTACATATGTTTGGGTTACATATATTGCCTTTGCCCCACTTGAGTCAGAGCTTCAAGTGTGCCCATCCACCAGATGGTGGGCACCTCACCCATTAGGTATGTATATACCCATTGCCTTCTCCCCCATCACCTGCCAGATACCCAATGAATGTTACTACTAAATGTACACATAAGTGTTGATCAGTTAATACAAATTTGATGGTAAGCACATGTGGTGCTTGTTTTTCCATTCTTATGATACTTCATTTAGTAGAATGGGCTCCAGCTCTATCCAGGATAATACAAGAGGTGCTAGATCACCATTGTTTTTTGTGGCTGAGTAGAACTCCATGGTATGCATATATCACATTTTATTACTCCATTCCTGTATTGATGGGCACTTGGGTTGTTTCCACATCTTTGCAATTGTGAATTGTGCTGTTATAAACATTCGAGTGCATATGTATTTTTTATAGAATGTCTTTTTCTCCTTTGGGTAGATGCCTAGTAATGGGTTTGGTGGATCAAATGGTAGTTCTAGCTTTAGGTTTTTGAGTTATATCCATATTACTTTCCACAGAGGTTATACTAGTTTACAGTGAGAATGGCTTTTATCAAAAAGCCCCAAAATGTTGGCATGGGTGCAGAGAGATAGGAACACTCATACACTGCTGGTGGGACTGCATTTATCTTTTAAGGAATTAGCTACCATCCACCACTCTACTAGCTGAGTTATTGAAGGGACTATCTTTTAAATCATGTATAAAATAAAAAATGAAGTTACAAACCTAAATTGTAAAAATATTGGCTTTTATATTTACCTTTATAGAAACCTTTACCAAAGATATTTATTTCTTTCTACAGCTTTTATTTACCCCTCTCTTGTCCTTTAATTTCAACCTAAAGGATTTCCTTTATTATGCTTCATAGGGCATATCTACTGATAGCAACTTTCCTCAAGATCAGTTTGTCTGGAAATATTAATTTCTCCTTCATTTTTGAGGGATAGTTTTGCTGGCTATCAAATTCTTGGTTGACAGTTTTTTTTTTTTCTTTCAGCACTTTAGATATATCATCCCACTAGCTTCTTGCCTCCTTGGTTTCTTTTATGAAATTAGCTATTAATCTTATTATTATATTGGTGAAGTGCTTTTCTCTTGCTACTTTCTTGGCTTTTGACAGTTTGATTATAATATGTTTCAGTATGAATCTCTTTGAGTTTATCCTACATAGATTTGATTGAGCTTCTTGGATTTATAGATTCATATCTTTCATCAAATATGCAAAGTTCTGGTCCATGATTTATTCAAATATTATTTCTCTTAATTTCTCTCTTTTTTGTCATTGTGGATTTCTTCTAATGCATAACTAGATCTGATTAATGGTGTTCCACAGGTCTATTAGGCTCTGTTAACTTCTTTCATTCTTTTTTTCTTTATGCTGTTCAGACTGGTTAATATCAATTGTACTATATTCAAATTCACTGATTCTTTCTTCTACTTATCTACTTCTGCTGATGAATGTTTCTAGTGAATTTTTTATTTCAGTTATTGTACTTTTCAATTCCAGAATTTTTATTTGGTTTGATTTTGTAATTTCTATCTTTTCACTGATATTTTCATTTTTGTTCATTCCTCATCTTCCTGGTTTCCTTTAGTCCTTTGTACATGGTTTCCTTTAGCTTTTTGAACATATTTAAGACAGTTGTTTTAAAGTTTTGTCATAATTCCAGTGTCCAGGCTTCTTCAGGGATGGTTAATGGCAATTAGTTGTTTTTTTCTTTGAATGGGACAAACTTAACTGTTGATTTGCATCCCTGCGATTATTGTTGTTTTTGTTGAAACCTGAATATTGAAGTATTATGATGTGATAATTCTGGAAATCAGATTCTCTCCTTTTCCTAGGGTTGTTATTTTAGGTTCTTTAAGGTTGCAATTATCCATTTGTTTAGTAACTTTTCCTAACTATTTTTGCACAGACTGTGTTCTTTGTTTTGTGTGGCCCCTCCAGTATCTGACCTTTCAGCTTCTGTTCATCTAGTGTTTTCACCAACATTACCTTGAATTCCAAAGCTAAAAATAAAACAACAAAAATAAAAACAAACCACCTATCTTAGTCCATTTCTTGTCGGTATAAAGCAACACCCAAGACTGGGTAATTTATAAAGAAAGGAGGTTTATTTGGCTTACAGTCCTGCAGGCTATACAGGAAGCACAGAACCAAGATATGCTTCTAGTGAGGGCCTTAGGCTGCTTCCACTAATAGCAGAAGGTGAAGGGGAGCCCACAGGTGGAGAGATCACATGGTGAGAAAGGAAGCAAGACAGAGATGGGGGAGGTACCAGAATCTTTTTAACAACAAGCTCTCATGGGAGCTAATAATGAAAACTCACTCACCCCACCCCCACTCAGGGAGGGCATTAAAATATCCATGAGGCCTCTGTCCCCAGGACTCAAACACCTCCCATTAGGCCCCACCTCCAACTCTTAGGATCAAATTTCAACATGGAAATGGAGGGGACAAATATTCAAACCAAATCACCACATCTTACAGTCTTTTCAAATTGGCTTTATGCTGAGGTGTTCCTTCAATACTATGCCAGGCTGCTTTCTCTGAGCCTGCATCCTACCCTGGCCATGTACATGGTGCTTTTGAATGTCCTAACACTCCCCTGCCCTGCAAAAACAAACGAAACAAAACAAAAAAAAACAAACCAAAAACTCCCTCTCCAGCTTTTACCCTAGACTTTAGATGATTTATTGTGTATCTTAATTGTAATCTTTTGTCCCAGGTGACTGTAGGTCTTTCATTCACCTTATGACATTTTCTAGCACTTCTCTCTGCTTTTCTAGCCTGTGTGAGTTCCGAGTTAGGACAGACAGAGATAAGTGCCTGGCATAAGTCCTTCAGGTAGTCCCCAGACATCTTAGAACAGAAAAACATAATAACCTGTGAGAAGATCTGCTGTGCTCCTTCTGGAAGCAAAACCAGGGTCCCCTTCCAGAAATACAGGCTGTTGTCTTCAAGATCACCCTTATCTGGGGAGAGTATAGAGCAAGGGAAAGTAAAAATGTTATTATATAATGTTTTCTTACTACATTGAAGTTGCCTTTTTCTTTATTTGGCATTTGCTTGATTATTACAATCTTTTGACTGCTTTTCAGAGTTTTGGCAAATTTGTACCGTAGACTTTCTGCTTGGTTTTTCATCTTTCTGTGGAGGCACAGGAGCTTGTAGCTACCAACTCTACCATTTTGCTAATGTTCCTTATCAAATATTTCCTTTTGAAAAAATAATTTCTGGTTTCTTACTAGAACCTGGTAGCAGTTGTGTAAGTTTCTGTATAATCCATCACACTGTAATGCCTACCATGTTATGAGTATCACCTACAAGTGGTTTGTGGGAGATCTGGCTTAAGCAGATCCTTAAAAGACAAGATTTCCATAGCATCCACTTGTGTTGCCTCGACATCCCTCTTTCAACACACATTTTCAACCTCCTGAGGAGTCCCCTGTGAACAGATATTTAGGTCTTGATTTATAGGTGGTTTTGACAATCTGCTCACATGGGCCGGTTTTATGGCCACAATCAGGGGTAGCCATCATTTGCAGTTGGGAAAGTGTATTATATCACTGGGCAAGACTTTGGTCAGTAAATGCATTTGCTCATCTTGTTTGAAAGAAGAAATAATCAGAGATAGAGATATATACTGATTCACGGGCAATGGCTAATGGTTATACCTAATGGTCAGTGACTTGGAATGACAAGATTTGAGAATCAGTGACAAAGAGATCTGGAAAAGAGAACTTTGGGTGAATTTATCAATATGGACCCAAATTGGAGGATTGTTGTTTTCTTTGTATGAATGCACAACAAAAGAAATCCACTATAGAAGAGTCTTTCAATAATCAGGTGGACACAATGACAAAATGAGAGTATAGTCAACATCTTATCACAGCCACTAAAGTACCTATTTAAAGAGTTGAAGTGATCAGAGCAGCAGGGATGAGCAGAATATATGGGCTAAACAACATAGGGTGCCCCTGGCCAACACTAACCTAGACATGTTTTCTTTTGCATGTCTGCCTTACAATGGCAGATACCAATGTTAAGCTTCCAACACAGCCACATTCCACAGGGGAACCAACCAGCTACCTAGTGGCAGGTTAATTGCAATGATGTCTTCTGTCATAGGCCTTTCATTATGGATGTGTTTGTGCTCACTGGAGAACCTTTTGTCTTGGATATGGATTTGCCTTAATATCCTAATGCTTCTTCCAGCATCACCAGCCAACGATTTTTTAGAATGCCTTATTAATTATTCTTTTGTCCCAAATAATATTGTTCTGACTATAGGACTCATTTATACACAGTTTTCCAAAGTGGTTTAATCAATATATGCTCCCATTGAAAGTAGAGGAGAGTCTACATTGCTACACATCCTCACCAATATTGGTTATTTTCCAATTTCATTTATAGGTAAACATTTTGTTATTCCCTAGTGAAACTGAAAAGGAGAATATCTTACAACTTAGCAATTTATTTCAACAGTTTATACACTAAAATACTCTTGATAAAGTTCATGAGAAGATACATATATAAATGTTCATAATAGCATTATTCAAGTTAGCAAACAAATGGAGACAACGTACATGTATATTAGCAGTAGAATGGATAAATAAATATTGGCAAATCACACACTACAATACTGGGCATCAGTGAAAATGAATGAATTAAACTGCACATTGCAGTGTGAATAAATCTCAAAAACATAATGTCCAGCCAAGAAGCAGCCATGGAAAAAATATATACACTATGATTCTGTTTATATAAAGTTCAAGAACAGAAAATCTATAGGTATTTCTTAAGGAAATTCAGGCAAGTGTTAGAATCTATTGCAAAGAGAAGCAAATGGTTAACACAAAATTTAAGATAGAGTTTTCCTATGGGAGGGCGATGCAATGGGTAAAGACTCACGTGGGCTTCCCTGACACCGTAGAAATCTCTTTGTCAAGCTGAGTGGCAGGTATGTATATTATTTTTATTATTTTCTTCAAGCCATGTTTGCCAGAAAATATACTGTGTGTTCACCAAAATTTTTTCTCTTGCAGGGCACATGGAGCTGCACTGTTCCCAGACCCCTTGCCTTTAGGGGAACTTATAACATCAGTTGTAGTCAATGAAATGTGAGGGGACGTGATGCGCATCCCATCCAGGCTGAGACAGTAATAGCTACCACATGGCCTCTCTGGCACTCTTTTCCCTGTCATGTTAGTTGTGTCAGAAGATGGAGACAACCTGGATCTCCTGAGTCGCTGGTGGAAGGGGGTACCCTGGAGAACCTCTGGACCTATATAGACTTTGTGTGAGCATTGTGTGCTAAGCACTGAGACATAGGCATTTCTTATTGCAGCATGAACTCATCTTTCTTGTCTAATGCAACAAACTTAAATGATTTGTTTATTTGTTCTGTGTACACAGTAAACTTCCCAATATAAAAAAAGCTCATGCTTAGGAGACAGATTTGGAGAGGGAAGTTGTGGGTGGTAGCATCACACAGGGTTCCATCAAAATTCCAAAAATAAATCAGTCAAAGGGAAAACCCAAGTAAACCTCAGGGCTGGGATGGTTAGGATTTTCCATCTTCCCCTCCTATCCTCTGGTTAACGCACTATTGGGTACACGAGGGTCATCACAAGGCTGAGATTGGGTCATGATTCATCATCCCCAAAGCTGTTATAGAACCACCTGAATGCCAAGGAATTCACTGTGACTTGGAACCAGGGTGTGAGAGTTTCTCCTTTCTAGGGTCTTCCTGGGTAGACTGCAACTAGTGGGCTTCAGGCAGGCTCAGCCACCTGACCTGTCTTGGGTCGGCCAGGTGTCAATCACTGTGAACAGGTCTTATCCTTCATTGATGTCCTTCCCTTCTTAGCTTTCCTCTTTCCCCACACCAGGCATCCCCCAGATTCCTTGTGACTTTGCAAAAAGCTAGGATTTCTAGGCTAGTGAGTGCACATATGTGTCACCTGGATGGTTTACTAAAACACAGAGGGCTCGGCTTCTCCCTCAGAACTTCGGATACTTTGGATCCTGTACCTTAGACTGTGGCCCAAGAATTTGCATTTCTACAAGGGTCTCCAATGATTGATTCTGAGGCTACTGGTCTGAGAACTCAACTTTAAGAACAATCTTGGATTCTCTCCAGTGCACAGAAAGGTGGCAAGAAGCAAAAGTTCTCTCTGTGTTAGAGGGTCAGAGAGATTCTCCAGGGGCGCCAGCCACTTGGATGTGTGTTTCGCTGGGCTCTGTGGTCTGGGACTGGCTGGCTGCCTTTATAACTCAGAAGTGGTACTGCATCTGCACTGGCCTTTTTCAGGTGACTCAGTTAAACAGCAGAAAGTGATAGAAGAAAATATGGAAGGGGACTAGAGCTGGACTCCTTTAAAAGGACTTTTTCATGAAAAAATGTTATTCTCTAAGAAGTATTGCTGTTGGCTGACTGTGGGAGTGACCCTCTTCAGGACAGGAGAGAAGATAGTTCCAGGCACCCTGTGGGGCCCTCCTGGCTCTAATTTCTCTTATTGTAATGAAGACTGGTGGGTAATGGGATTAGAGTTTCGCCCCAGGGCCCACGTGGTTCTGTAGGAATGGTTTCCCGCTGTTGCACATTTGGTCTGTGGGGAGAGGATGGATGCTGGAGGCAGACCTGCTGACAGGGAGCAAAGCCAGGCTGGCCTCGCATCATCTGATTCCCTGTGTACTTGGCTGGCCCGGGGGAACCTTATGTCATCCTTTCTACCCAAGGTCAGGAGGAACACGGAGTGCTGACGGCCACCCTATTACAGCCCTATAGGGCAGGCTCTGTGGAGGAATGTGGCTCTATTAAAACACAGTCACTCCCCTGGGACAGCTGGAGGAGGCAATAATAATCTTTAGATCTGACCCTGAAGTTTAAAGAAATTACTGAGAATAAAAACATGTCAGCACACTCTGCAAAAAAACTAGACCTGGTCTAGGCCAGTTAGGAAAGCAGGCAAGAAGGGGAGAACTGAGATTTCTTTAGCACTCTTTAAATACCTGGAGATTTACATACCTCCTCTAATTTGTACATTTATGGAAATGCTGGAAACTAGAATTTATCATCTTAATTATATGAGGAAATAAACTGGAATCAGAGAGGGTATCTAATTTGCTGCAATTTGGTAAGTGGCAAAGCGTGGCTGTGATGGTCAAACTGGCCTAGCTCCAGAACCATGTCCTTGGCCACAGGACCCTGCTGTCTGAGATGTCAGGTCTCACATGGACCAGAACGAAGTAGGCCATTAGGGAACAAAATGTCTGTACACATCGACGTGGTCTTTCATTTCCTCCAAAAGGCCCACACAGTTGCCAAGCTGCGCACTTTGTCCTGGTGCAAAGTGGATATTGACCCCTAATCTTACTTTGGGAACCACCCCAAGTGCCAACTTGCCCCTAATGGTTCCCCCTCCCCAGCACATGTTTCCTGGAATCTCACCCTCTTAATAGTCCTGTATCATTACTGTACCTCACACTTCATTCATTCTTTCACTCAATAGACATTGACTGAGACATACCTTTTCTAGGCTAGATATTTTTCAGGCTCTGGGGACACAGACATTCACAAGATAGATCAAGTCTCTGCCTTCTTAAACCTTTATATTAAAAAAAAATTATTCGATTTCAGCTAGTGAAAAATGTTATGATGAAAAACATACAAGAGAAAGGAGTTTGAGAGTGTTTTTGGAGGGAGAAAAGAAAGAATGGTCACAAGAGACCATACTGGAGAGATGACAGTTGATCAGACACCTAGAGCTACTGGGCAAGTGATGTGACAACATGGAGAGAATATTCCAGCAGAGTGAACGGCAAACATGCAGACGTGGTGGTGGGAATGAGGGATGTGTTTACAGGGCAGCCCACTGTCCAGCCTGGTTCAGCCTAGTGCAGGGGACGATGGTTGACAATAGGGCGGTAAAAGCCAGGCAGCCCACAGCTCACAGCTCCCCAGCGCAACCTGGGACAAGGAAGTTCTCTTTTCCGAGTCCCAATCTGCTCAGCAGTAAAATATGGATTATAATGCTAGACTGTATTGTTTAGAAGTCAAACCAAAACAATGTAGAAAAGGCCTGATTCTAATAGTCTCGACTACCACTTTCACTTCCCTTCCTATTTTTCTCCCCCTCCACCACATTAGCTTTTCTCTTTTCTCCCTCCGACTTATCTTCCTAAAGAAAAACCAAAAAATCTATTCATCCTAAAAACCGAGCCTGTGCAGGTCCCTGAGCATATGGTAGTCACTTGACCAAGTTTCTTGCTCTCACTCTCAGGGGGGCAGGTCAAGGTGACAGTAGAATCAGCTGACGATATCTCAAGGCCTGGATCCCATCCTGCCGAAGCAGGGCGGAGAGAGGGAGGAGCTGCCTAGGGGTGTCAGTAAATGAGTTCCAAGGAGAAGCTATGTGAGCTGCATTTGAATGGACTTCTGGAATATTCTAGGGCATTCCAAGTAGGGCAAAGTGTATTCTCTATGATAGGCAGAATAATGACTCCCCAAAATGTCTGTATCCTACTCCGTAGAACTTGTGAATATGTTACCTTACATGGTGAACAGAGCATAGAAGATGTGACAAAGTTAAGGATCTTGAGATGGGGAGATCATCCTGGCCCGTCCAGGTAGGTCCAGTGTAACCACAAGCATCCTTATACGTGACAGCAGGAGGCAGGTGAGTCAGAATCTCAAGACTTTAGTCTGTTGTCTTTGAAGACGGAGAAAAGTGGCCAGGAGTCGAGGATTGCTAGCAGCCTCTTCAAGCTGGAAAAGGCACAGAATGGCTTCTCTTCTAGAACCTCCAGAGAGAACGTAACCTGGCCAACACCTTGGGTTTGGCCCCACCATACCCATGACAGACTTCTGACCTCCAGAATTGAAAGATAATATATTTCTGTTGTTTTAAGTCACTATGTTTGTGGTGATTTGTTATAGTAGCCATAGGAAACTAATACTTTCCAAAGAGAGGAAACCAGGAGCTGGTCCACAGAGGCGAGTGGACTCTAAACTGGAAAGGGCCTGGCCTTCCATGCACTTTATTCTGTAACCAGGGACATGTACCTGTTCTCCGCTGCTTTTATCTCAGAGCTTTTCAATATCTAGTGAATGATGCTGCTAAAACCCGGCTGCCTAATTCTGAACCCTCTTCTGTCACCACTGGAGCCCTCCTTCCTATTCCCCTTCAGCAATCATCACTGAGCTCATCAGATGATCTGTGGAGCCATTCCCAGGCCATAGCTGCCTAGGTCAGACCTGTGACAATCTTAAATGGTCTCTGACTCTGACCTCCTTGCCTCAGTTTTCACCTCCTTAAAACCCATCGCCTCACTGTAGCTTCCCACATCAGGTCCGTACCTCCAGCTACCAAATTTGGCATTTCAACTTGCATGTCATACAGTAACTTACTTCTACAACTGAATTCCACCCCCACCTCACCCCACATGATCGTGATGACTGGCATAAGCATTTTCATAGAAAGATACTCAAGAAACTCTACAGGCAAAATTGGTTTCTTCCTCTCCACCACACCCTGATGTCTAGGGGCCAGTGAGCTTTGCTGTTAACCTTGCAACATTTTTTTTGCAGCTTCCCTTCCTCCCACGCCCACTGTCCATAGTCACTTTCCCTCTTCACTGTTTGCCTCTTGGCTGACCTTCTACATCTAGCCTCAGTGTCCTCTACTCTGTCCTACACTCAGTTACCTGGCAGGTTGGTGTCACAGAGCATTTCAGACTGAGCAAGTCACTCCCCGCTCATACATGCTCCATTGCATACATCACAGTCTGTGCTTCTTTGTCTGTCATTCCCAAATCTTCTCAATTTGGCAACAGCCTGCTTTTTCATATAAATTTCACTACATTCCCCTTTCAGTGTACTGTGCATTCTTGGCAATTCACCAATCCTTGAATACACCTTTATTCTTCTGATTTCATGCCTTTATTCAAACTATGTCCTACATGTCCTATCTTCTTCCTATTGAAGTGCTCTCCCTTCTTTCCACACTCAAAGAAAATATTAACACCCTTCCGAACCCTTATGAGGTCTCTGCCTACCTTCTTATTAATGTGCCCTCTTCTATTTTCCAACATTGAATATGGGAGTGGAGCTTCTGTTGTAGTGAGAGTTGAGTCATTTGGTATAATTTTGTGTCTTGTAATCCTTAAGGTTTGTAGCCCTATCTTCTTTCATTCGAAAAAGTATTTGAGACACCAAGTTGAGTAGCCATTTTTAGAGTCTTTTGATTTTTTTTGCATTAACAAGCTCTCCCTACCTTCCCATCTGGGATCAAATATCCATCCTCAGGGCTCTCTGCCTCTCAGATGTAGTTTCAGTCTTTGGGAAATGTGCCAGGCATCTTCCGTTTTTCTCTCTCACTCTGTTACCCACTCTCCTGCACCCAGCCCCATGTCCCTGGAGGCTGAAGTGTATCGATTGCATTGATGGGCTCCTTTGCTGCCTGGCTTTGTTTGAGTGAATCCAATGGGCAGCCCCAGTAGGAGACTGGAGAGAAGAAGAGAGAGCAATTTGTTCTGGCCTCTCCTTCCAGTGGCTCCATTGCAGGTTGTCTGCATTCTTTGTCCAAAGCCACAGCTCCTTTCAGGCACCCACTGACTCTCCCTACCCTCTCCTGACTGTATCACAACAATGGAAGCTACAAGCTCAGCCTGCTGCTACTGACCAGACAGGACGTTGCACCATTCTTTGTTTTCCTTTTCCTAAAGCCTGCCTACACCTTTGCAAATAGTCCTGTTATTGCGTGCTCCTAAAAAGTATCTGATTGGAGAGTGCCATTTCTTTCCTACCTGGACTCTGACAGACAGTGCAATCTTTCAGTATTCCTTGAGCTCGTGTTCTTCTCCCTTGAGATCCACAGTGCCCAGAGCAGGGCCTGGCGTAAGAATCCAGCTGGCATTTGTGATGGGAGGGGAAGGTGGGCTACCTGCAAGCACGTCTGCCGCTGATCCCTGCAATAATAGTAATGGCAGGCTTCATTATGGCCACTCTCATGAAGTTCTGGGGCAGTGGTTACCAGGCAGCTCTGGGGCACCTCTGTTCTCAGCACATGGGGATTTCTCAGTAGAGGATGGTGGGATCGAGTTGAATCAGACCCACTGCTGTGTCCCTCTTCTTCTGCAACTGTTGGAACTCAGAAACCTCTACTGCTAGTGGCAGAATAATATATCTGGGTCACATAGTCTCATCTGTGCTTAAACTTCACTGTTTTCCTATATGTGATAAAATTCCCCAAAGGCTATTCTGATCCTTTCTCTGCCTGAGAGGCATGGAGATGTTTGATTGGCAGTCTGGAAAAGGCAGCTTCTCTGGGAAACAGGGGTAGAGGCTGCTGAGTGAGTGACACAGACAGATCTGTGGGGAAGTGGAACCCAGCTCTTGGCTGAGACAGAATCTTGGATAAGCAACTCTCCAGAAGGAGCCCCCACCCCACCTGGCACATAAAGCTGACACTCTACTCCAGCCTCCCCCTACGCTGTGTTATTCGTAGGGAAGGGAGGGGTAGTTGAGAGAGGTCCAAGGACAAGGCCTTGGGGCAAGTGAGGAGCATTTCTAAGGGAGCTGGTGCAATGGAAGGCCAGAGTCTCTGGAAAGAAACACAGAGAACAAGGCTGCAATGGAGAGGGACAGATTCCCCCGGTGTGGCTTCCAATAGGCAGCTCGACTCTACCCTGAAGTGAGTTCCAACTGTGGTTCTCAAAGTATGGGCCTGGACCAGCAGCTTCAGGGTCACCCGGAATTTTAAGAGATGCAAATTCTCAAGCCCAACCCAGATCTGTGGAATAAGGCTCACTTACGGAGGTGTCCCACAGTCTGCGTTTGAGCAGGCCCACGTGTGATTTTGAGGCTTGCTAATGTCTGAGAGCAACTGAGTTAGAGGAATCTGTGGTTACAGCTCCTACTGGTGCCCGAGGTCTACTAGTGTGTGTCATAGGCCAGTGTGGAAGCGATGTACCCACTTCACTGCCTCTCCAGGAAGACAGCACAGCACAGAGACTTGGAGGCTTGGTGTGGGGACAGAGAAGATATTTACATATATAAAGCTCCACTTCTCTCTTTAAATTTCACCTAAACCTTTCAAGTTTAAGTCCTGGATAGCTGGAGGGCTACTGGTTCTCAGCAGGGAGGGAGGAGAAGATGACAGTTTTGCAGGGACCTCAGGCCCCTATTTTAAGATGAGCCTCTAGTGCTCTGCCAGCACCTTGGCTGAGGATTACACAGGGAACTCTAGGTCATGCCTCATTTCTGAGACTGAGGAACTGGAGGAAACTGCCAAAGCTTTGGTCTCCAGCCACTGCTGAATGGAACAGACACGAGGGAGGTGCTCAGGCAGAGGGATCTCAGAGGATGCACCAGGACATCAGCCCAGTGGCCACCACCAGGGGAAAGTAAAAGAGGCCCAAGGGCACATCGCCAGCCAGATGCTTCTAGCTCTTGGGTCTCATTAGATAGATGTGGCTCTGCTTCTATCTACTGATGTTTGATGTGGGACAGATGACAATTAAGGCAGAGACCAGACAAAGCTCTGTTCCACATCCTTAGAACCCCACAGCTTGGTGGGTGGCCCTTTTATTGGGGATTTTGAATAGATGCAAAATGTTGTTCATATGACAGCTGGCACTTTGCTGGCTGTCACGGCTATTTGGAGATATCCAGCTGATATTCCGGTGGTATTTCACAAGAGGATCCAGCAACAACCAAATTCATCGTAGATGCCATTGACAAGTCACCTTTCCCTGCAAGGGCCTCCTGGGAAATATGTGTGCAGAGAACAAAGCAAGCAAAGCAGCCGTGTTATATCCCTAGCGCAGCTCTGGTCAGCCACAGTGGACACATGCAGAATGCTCGCCTGGACCTGCAGAGATCTTGACCTCAGGCAGATCACCTGCTCTGACCACGTCCACCTGAAAACCTACCTCTGTGTCTCAGAACTCCATTCCAGAGTCCTAGGGAGGCCACACATGCAGGAAGAAGCAGAGAAGAGTTGCAGAGATGGGAAGCATTTGTCACATGAGGCAAAGGATAAGGAAGATAAGGAAGGGAGTTGGGGGGCACAGTCAGCCCAGCAAGATCACTGAGGGGTTGAGAGAGACTCAAGACATGTCTATCTTTGAGACTCCTGATATGTTACAAAACATGAAGAAATTGAAAAGATGGTCATAGAAATTGTAGATATTAAATGTTTACTTTGAACAAATTAGTATTTTTAACAAATATAAAGCAAAGATAAAATTGTGTAATATAATCCCATAATTGAAATAAAACAAAAAACAAAACACCGCATGTAGTGAGTATTATGGGATAGTGGTTCAGGAAAAGAATGCAGATTTAAATTTGTATGATGGGTTGTCTCCTTCGTTCAATCAGTCAAGTTAGCTCTGGGACTTGGGGTGTCATTGTATTGAATATACATGCACGAGTCGGAGAGTGCGCACTGGGAGCCCCTCATCATGGGAGGCATTAACTGAATGGCTTTCCTGTGCCTCCAAGCTCAGAATGACTCAGAGCTGCTGTAGCCATGGCCTTCCTCACAGTGCGGCAGAGAAGGTGGCATCCAAAACAGAGACACATTTGCTACTCCTGAGCTCAGCACATGATGTGCACATACCGGGCAGGCCTGTCCTGCCAGATGGTAAGTGAGTCCCACTCTCAGACACCCAAGCGGGAGGAATAGGACACAGCACCTCCATTTTCTTTCCTGAAAGCAACAGAAGCTTTATGGCGACCCTCACCCTGTCTTCACTGTCAGGAAGCACAGAGATTCAGTAGCATCTTGCTCCAGGTCACAAAAGGAAAAGCAACATGACTGAACTCAGGACTCCTGTGAGTGTGATTGCTCTGAGCAAGGACTGCATCTCTGACATCCCTGGAAATGGCCACATCGCATTTGAGCAGCTTGAGTTTACCTGGCATTCAGTGCACATGCAACTTTTTTGTTGGTTTGTTTTCTGCAAGACACCATTTACTGTGCCCTCAGTTCTTTTCTGGCTTCTGCAAGAGCTCTACCGCTGTGGGTTGTCACCCAAGATGCGGGGAGAGGCAGGGGATGACAGAGGGAGACCTGGCTATTCCCTCCTTGTCTGTGAGCCCAGCACTCCTGGAGCCCACTGAAACATGTGACTGCTTCCCGGAGCATCCAGGCCCTTGCTGGCAGCCTCCTGGGAGGGTTTCACCAGGAGCTGTGGGAGACCGGCGGGGTGAGACTTCCTTTCTTCCGTGTGTTTCAGCTCAGGCGCTGGCCCGTTTATCTGCTGCAGTGAAGCTCTGCTAACGCATGAGGGATACGTGCAGCACAGAGCGCCCTGGAGAGCGGCAGGGATAATAATGTCACTATTCATTATTTTAAAACAAACACAATTTGGAGTGTGGATCTATCTGGAAGTGTGAAATTGGTTCCTCTTAAACAGCAACCAGCAAGGGAAGGGCACGTGACCAGCCCAAGGACAGGGGATTCCACCTGGGGCCAGCGGTGCAGTGTCTTCGACTCTAGCCTGGCGCTGCTGGCTCAGCCACAGTTGCAATTAGGCCTGGAATATGTTAAGAGATTCCTGTCATGCATTAGCACCCACTGCGTGCTCTAGACGCTCCATCTCCCTGAGTCCTCACAACTCCCCAGGGCAATAGATATAATTGTTCCCATTTTCTGTAGGAAGAGTCCGAAGGTCAGAGAAGGTAAGACATTTGCTCAAGGTCACATACTCAGCCTCAGCAGAGATGAATTAGTCCAGAGTGATCTCACTTTCAAAGCCACATTCCTTCCACAGTACCTTGTTACATGTGCAGGGATCACACCTGAACTGTGAGACAAGACGCTCTAGGCTTGAGCCAGAGCTAAGAAACGGCATGAGAAGGTAAGGCAGGCAAAAAGGAAGAGGCCCTTCCCACTGGGCACGTCACGTTGGATCTGCCTCCCAGCTGAGCCCAGTGCAGGCACCAAAAAATAGGGTTTAATATTGGGCAGGCTGTTTGCCAATCCTGCTCCAATTCTCTCATCTGTGACAGAGGGATTTGAATGGGTTAGAGGCTATGCCCTTCATGTTGCCTTTGCCAGAATCTTATGCTAGCAAGAACGTTATTCATGCATATATCCAGGCACTGGTTCCAGAAGACCCACAATGTGTGGGAACCCAATTTAGAACCTCAGGGGTGGAAGAGACCTTTAAGGAGAGGGAAGCCCCAAGCCCTACCTGACTGAGATTTCAATCACAGAAGCTTCAAAAGAAGAATCTTTGTCGGAGGTGTAGAGAGCAAATATTGTACTTTTCACATAAGTTGGTTTTACCGATTTCCTGTGGCCGCTATAACAAATTGCTACAAACCTGGCGACTTAAAGTAATTTATTCTCTCATACTCCTGGAGGCTAATAGTCTAAAATCAAGGTGTCAGCAGGGCCATACTTTCTCTGGAGGTTGTAGAGCAACATCATTACTTGAGTCTTCCAGCTTATTGTAGATGCCAACAGTCATGGGCTTGTGATCACATTACCCTAATCTCTGTCCCTATGGTCATATGCCTTGTCTTGCTTGTGTAACTATAGCTTAAACTGAGAATAGTAAGATGTCTTACATGGAAAAAAAAATTTGGAATGCATGGAGAAAAGAAGTAGTAGGAGATAAAGCTGAAACAGTGGACATGGTTCAAAGCACTGAAGATTGTCTCTCTGAAGCTTAGAAATGGGGTCTATGGTAAGTTGATATGACTGCTAAAAATATGCTCATATACTGATTCCTGAAACCTGTGAATGTTATTTCACTTGAATGAAGGATCTTTGCAGATGTAATTAATGTAAAAATCTCAAGATAGAGAAATTATCCTGGGTTATTTGGGCAGGCTGTATATGCAATCACATGTCCTTATAAAAGGAAGGCAGGAAGAAATCTAGCACAAGCCAGAGGAGAAGGTGATGTGAAGACAGAGCAAGCAGCAACCTGAGGTGCTAGTACTGAACATTGGATTAATGTGCCCATAAGCCAAGGAATGCCAATAGTCACGAGAAGATAAAAGAAGCAAGGAATGGATTCTCCCTTACAGCTCCCAAAGTGTGCATGACTTGCTAAGAGCATTTATTCTGATTCCTGTGTGAAGGAACATGTGACGTAGAGTAAACAGGCTTTTGGTTGGCTAGTTTGAATAATTTCAGTGGGCTCTGGGTCATAGGAGCTGCTTCCTGTTACCTAGTACTCTGCCCCAGGGAAATCAGGGCAGAAGTACAGAGCTCAAGTGTGTGAGAGCCCAAAAAGGAAGGGGTTAGATATAGGGACCATGGATTGGTTAGCTTGTTTTTGATAATTGCGCCCCTGGGAGGAGGACTCCTCCAGAGGAAGACGTGGAGATAATCAGGGAGGCAGGAGGCCAAAGGAGGTGACACAGGTAGACCATCAGGTTGTCCAGTAAAAGATGCGGCTGCCTACGCATGTAGGGCAGATGTTAAAGCATCCAGTTTACAGAAGCTGGAAACGTGGTTAATACACAGTGATGCTGATTTTGGACTTCTGGCCTCCAGAACTGTGAGACCATGAATTTCTCTGTTTTAAAGCCACTAAGTTGTTGGTAATTTTTTATAACAGCAATAGGAAACTAATACAGGATTTTATTTTAGGAAATAGGAATCTTTGAAAGCATTTACAGAAGTGAGTAACCTGATCAAAAATAAGAAATAAAAACAGAATTTAAAAATAGTACAGCATTTGTCTGAATATAAAAATATAACTTGAATGAATCATAGTTTTGGTAATACTCCCAGATAACAATACGCATGAACAAAAAACTGATTTATCTTGAGAAGGAAAAGGAGGAATTAGTTGTTCAGGTGGCTGATGACTAGGTGAATGCGTAAAGAGACTGGCCAGCTCAGGCTCCCACACTCTCAGAACAACTGAAAGGGGTTGTTCTAGCCCTTACTGATAAGGAGGTGGGGAAAGGTTTTTATTCTGGGTGTTCAAAAACACCCCCCTCTTCTATTTGCTTTTCTGAGACTACGGCACCGAACATCTATGCTTTATTCCCGGGCCTAATATGAATTTCAAAGAACATGTGTGCTCTTCCACTTGCTCTCATTCTTCTCCTTAGGAGACTTTTGGTATCAACTAGACTGATTTGTTAGGATATTACCCTTGTAAGGATTCTTGCATGAAGATTTTGAATGATCTTGAAGATTAGAACTTGTAACGATAAGAGGCCACACATGGTTTACCTAGACATCTTGTGAGTGGGAAGTTCTCATATTTTCTATTTGTGAGCTTTCCACGTGGTGGCCCAAGTCACCAATTATTTAGCCACTGCCTACATGTCAGCAAAACGGCACAATATTGGGCATAACTCTAATCCATCTGTTAAAATTCCAACTGCACGTTTGCAGATGGGAGCATTGCTTTGAATTGTCTGTTTGAGTCAGCAATTTGTGCATTGTCTGCTGGAGAACCAACAGAGGGTTCGTCACAAAAGTTAGTTTCTAAAAAAGGGGTAGAAAGTTGTCCTGAATCATGGTCATTTCTGCCATGAGCTCCTCAAGTCCCCAGACACTGAAGTGCTCCTTCAGTGGCTCCTTACGAAGTTTCCTTGTGCTCACCTTTACCATTTACCTTAAGATCTGCTCAATGAATCAGCATAAGCAGGAAACTACACTGGGTAAAAGGAAAATGAAAACCCACATATGTTCTTGGCTGTCACTCCAGATCCCAGTTGCCTTTTTCTGACTTACTCCTGCTTTGGTGGGGTTATTCAGTTTCCAAATCCAGACTTCAACTCTCTGAATGCTGTTGGTTTGTATTAAGACAATCAGTTTTCCTTTTCTCTGCAGATGGCCTCAGGTCATTTGACCCTATTAGCTGTCTTTTGGAATCCCTTTTCCAGTCATGGTCACACTGGGCTTGCAAATCAGCTGGTGGCTCACCACAATACCTTCTGCAGGTTGCCACTGACACCTCAGGGTTATGCTAGTCTGCAGTGCATCCGCTGATTACCCTAGGGAAAACACCATAGTACACAGGGTTTATCAGGCTCCCTGCCCTTTCAGAGGTTCAGTGCTCTTCCAAAATTTTTAAGGTTTCCATGGATAATGCAGAAAGCGTGAGTAATCATGAATTTAATCATCAAGGTAAGGCAGCCTAGTCATACTCAAGACAGCCGCTACTGCCCAACTCTTTTGAATTATTTGAGTAAGAAATTACATATTCATAATGATTTTCTGACTCTGTCAAGTTCTAGATGTGTCTGTTATTAATTGAGTGAATTCGGGTATTATTTAAACAAAAACAATTTTGTAGCAGACCGGCCTCCATCCAGGAGATGAAATCAAGTTCTGGTAGCAGTTAGACACCTCTACCGAAGTCTGCTCCCACCACTGGCCACTCTGTGTGCACAGGAAAGGAGGGAGAAGTCTTGAGGTCTCACCTTCCCCGTCTGATTTATAATAGAGGCTCGTTCAAGGAAAAACAGGTTTCTAATGACCCACATGTTTAAGTGAGCTGGATAAGAAAGTTCTAATACTGAAACTCCTTTCAGCCACTGATATTTATAAGTCAAAAAAGCAAAGAAGAAACACCATTCTTTGCAACTGTTTTTCTTTGTGGTTAAGATTACTATTTACAGACAGGAACTGTCCAGTTTCTCTGACAACTGAAACTGAAACCTAAAAGGGCTGATAGGTGTAACCTCAAAATTGTTTTGTAGTTACATAACTTCTTTCTCCTTAAGAGTTAACACAGTGTGAGAAGGTCATCAACAACCAGGTTTTTGAGTGACTCTAACCAATGCCATTGTTCCTTGTTTATCTTTCAAAACACTTCATTTCTCAACTCTTCATGAGATTATAACATTCTGCAATCTTTGCAAAGCTTTAAGGACATATCTTTTCACCTAAACAAAGCAGTGATTTGAGCATTTCTGGAGACTCTTGTGGAGGAGGTGACCATTAAGGTGAGATCTCTGGGAATTTCTTTAGAGAAAGATCTGAGTATCTAGTTGGTAGTCTCATCATCATAGGGGAGAATTAACTTTGGGATTGTCTGGGAGAAGAAGACCTATAGCAACCATATTCAAAAAAGTAAGAATTGAACTATTATCTATCTTGAAAATAGATATCTTCAATTCTACCTCAACTGGGATATGAGCAAAGAGAAGTGCATTTTAACTATATCAAGTTTTAAAATTCTTTCCCAGATGTGTATTGACAAAAGTTGATGTTTAGAGACCTTAGGTTTTCTTGGCAGGAGATTGAATACGAAACTTAATGACTGGGATTGGTGCCTGGGTTAAAGACAAGACAGTTATGTGACGATATCATGGAATAATATTTGGTAAACAATAAATCAGAATATAAAGCTTTCTTATGTAGTTTTAATCCCAATTTTTAAAAGCACACACATATTGATACAATACTTTCTCAATTCCACAATAGTTATTCAAAAATTTATCATAAATCACTTTATTTTATTTTATGCTTCATTTTATAACAGTGTCAGAAAAGTTTTTTCTGTTTTTTTCAGATGGTCTATGCTTTACTCGGTCAAAGATAATGGTTTTTTGGTGGTGGGGTATAATCAAGAGGCAGGGAGGGTCCATTAAACAGATTAGCTGCTTTGGGACATATTCTGACTTCTGCATGGTCTGATACGTGATGAATACCTTCTATTTATTTCGTGCATGTTTGAGAAGAGTTTATAAAAGTTGGATTCAGAATCCTATTTAAGTAAGATACAGTTTCTTAATTGAGCTTGTTAATTATGTTGGACAAATCTTCTAAATCTAAATCTTAGCTATTTTTTTACCTTTTTCTTTCAATAATAGAGAGGTGAGATATTCAAGTGATTTTTTTCAATTTCTCATTGTAGTTCCTTTGATTTGTACCATATGTTTTAACATAAGAATATACATATATAAGCATATATGATATTTGTGTCTTTTACAAATAGAAAGAAAGAAAATTTTTCTGTTACAATATACAGTAAAGTAATGGATTATATATATATATAATATAAATACATAATCTGAATTGTATCTTCTTAGGGGTTGAAAAATTTACCATTATTCAGTGAAACTCTGTACTGATAATTATTTACTAATTATAATTAGTAAATATAATTTTTAATTATAAAGTGTATTTTAAGCTACAGTATTATATCTAAAAAGGCTTTTTTTTTAAGATAGGCTTTCAAGAATATAAATTTCTTCAACTTTTTTAAACTTAACTGACCTAATGCTTTATTTGTATTTTGGTAACAACATATAACTGGATTTATTTTTAATCCAAATTGAAAATTTTTGCTACTTAGTCAATGAGTTTAGTTCATTTATGTACATTCTGAAAATGTATATATGAAGGGCTGTCTCAAAAGTATTGAGCCATGTAATATGAAAAAGTATATTAAAAATGGCCAGACACTTTCCAGACAGCATCATATTTTAATTTGATTATTTCATCTTACTTGGTTTAAATTTGTAAAGTTTATTGTTTCCTGATTCTTCATTCTTGTTAAGTTTCCTAATTTTTTTTTTTTTTAATCTATACTCTCCTTGAAGTCAAATCCTTTAGCAAACTCTCATGTGCTCTGGTCTCCCAAACTACAGTCCTAACGGTATCAGTATGTTCATATACTTCCTGTTTTCTTCTCTTTGATTCTAGCTGTGCTTACTTTTAAAACAGTGAGACCCAAATTAAGGTACTTGTTCACTCTTTCTTTGCTTTTGTCCTCCAACATTTCTTAGATTTCTTACTTTTCATATGAATAGCTCTTCCCAATAAGCTGTGGGTCTTTGTATTGCAAAACTTCTGGAGCTCTGAGTATAAGAATTGTTTTATTTTGTTTTAACCATGGCCAGATACATGCAACATAAAATTTATCATCATAGTCATTTTAAGTGTACAGCTCCATAGTATTAAATACATTCATATTGTGCAACCAATCTCAAGAATGCATTTTCATCTTAAAAAGGAAACTCTACCCATTAACCAACAATTTCCCCATTCCCCTTCCCCCTAGACCTTGGCAAACATCATTCTACTTTCTGTCTCTATGAATCTGAATACTCTAGGCACTTCACATAAGCTTAATCATACAGTATTTATCTTTTCTGACCGGTTTATTTCACTTAACATAATGTCCTCAAGGCTGATTCACGTTGTAATGCACCATGTGTCAGAATTTCCTTTCTTCCTAGGGTTAATAATAATCCACCACATGTAAATACCACACTTTCTTTACATATTCATCCATAGATGGACACTTGTACTGCTGTCACATTTTTAATCTGATTATTTGGGTTTTGTTGTTGTTGCTGAGTTGTAGGAGTTCTCTATATATTTTGGTTATTAACCTGTCATCAGATACATGACTTGTGAATATTTTCTCTCATTATCTAGGTTCCTTTTTTACTTTGTTGATTGTGTACTTTGATGCAGAGAAATTTAAAATTTTGTTGTAGTCCAATTTTTCTATTTTATTCTTTTGTAGCCAGTGGTGTTGGTGTCATATCTAAGAGACAATTGCCAAATCCAAAGTCATGAAGCCTTTTCCTTATGTTTTCTTCTGAGAGTCATATAGTTTCAGTTCTTAGATCATTGATCTACTTTAAGTTAATTTTTGTATTTGAAGTAGGTAAGGGTCCAACTTCATTCTTTTGTATGTGAATATCCTATTAACCAACACCATTTTTGAAAAGACTATCCTTTCCTGATTAAATGGTTTTGATACCCACGTCAAAAATCATTTGACCATATATTTGAGAGTTTGTTTCTATGTTCTCTGTTCTATTCCATTGGTTTGTATATCTGTCTTTACACTAATACCATGATGTTTTTATTACTGTAGTTTGGTAATAAGCTTTGAAATCAAGAAGTCTGAAACCTCCATATTTCCTCTTCTTTTTCAAGTTTGTGTGACTATTTAGAGTCCCTTGAAATTCCACATGAATTTGAACATGAATTTTTGTATTTATTTTAAAAAACACTGTTGAAATTTTCATGGAGATTGCATTGCATCTGTAGACTCTTTTGGCATCAACACCTTAAAATATCGAGTCTTTCAGTCCATAAACACACACATCTTTCCATGTATTTGTGTCTTCTGTAATTATTTCTTAATGTTATGCAATTTTCAGTGACAAGTCATTTGACTCCTTTGCTAAGTTTATTCCTAAGTGTTTTACTATTTTTGAAGCTATTGCAAATGGAATTGTGTTTTTAATTTCCTTTTTGAATTGTTTATTGTTAATGTATGGAAATATAACTGATTTGCATGTGTGTCGATTGTGTATACTTCAACTTGGCTGAATTTGTTTATTAATTCTAAGTTTTTTGTGAAATTTTTGGGGCTTTTCACATATAAGGTCATATCACCTGTGAAGAAAGATAATTTTACTTCTTCCTTTCTTATGTGAATGTCTTTCATCTCTGTTTCTTGCATAATTGTGGCTTGGACTTCCAGTTCTCTCTCAAATAGAAGTGAAGAAAACAAGCATCCTTGTCATTTTCCCAATCTTTCAGGAACAGGAGAAATGCTTTCTGCCTTTTATCAGTGAGAATAATATTAGTTGTGGGCTTTTTGTATATGTGCTTTATTATGCTGAAGTAGTTTCCTCTTACTCTACTTTATTGACCGTTTTTATCAAGAAATTATGTTGAGTTTTGTCACTACTTCAGCATCAATTGAAATGGTCAGGTGTTTTTTTCTTTCATTGTATTAATGTGTTGTATCTCAACTGATTTGCATATGTTGAATCATTTTTGCACCCTAAAAATAAACTCACTGGGTCATGGTGCATAAAATCCACTTAATATGCTATTGAATTATGTTTGCTAGTATTTTGTCAAAAATTTTTGCATCAGTATGCATCAAGGATATTAGTACTTTTCATTTCTTCTAGTACCTCTGTCTGGCTTTTTTTTATTAGGGTAATGCTGGCTCATTAAATGAGCTTGAAAGTGTTTCCTCCTTTTCAATTTTTTGAAAAAGTTTGATGAGGATTGGCTTTAATTCTATTTGAAATGTTTGGTAGATTTCACCAACAAAACCATCCAGCCCGGACTTTTCTTTATTGAGAGGCTTTTTATTTCTGAATCAGCCTCATTGCTAGTCATGGGCCTGTTCAGATTTTCTGTTTCTTCAATATCCAAAATTGGTGAGTTGTCTGCTTCTAGGAATTTATCTATTTCATCTAGATGGTTAAACTTATTGGCATGCAATTAATCATAGTGTTCTCTTATAATCTTTTCTTATTTCTGTAAAATTTGTTGTAATGTTCTCTTTTTAATTTCTGGTTTTATTATATGAGTCTCCACTTTTTTCTTCTTAGCCATTCTAGCTAGCGTAGTATCCATATCATTTATTTTTTCTAAGTCAGTGCTTATTTTCATGATTTTCTCTATTGTTTTTCTAATCTCCATTGTGTTTATCTCTAATCGTTATATTTTACTTTTTTGATACCTTTGGGTTTAGTTAGTTCTAATTTTTCAATTTCCTTAAGTTGTAAATTTAAGTTGTTGATTTGAGATCATCCTCTTTTTTAATGTTTTCACATCTATGAATTTCCCTCTTAGCACTGTTTTCTCTGTGTTCAGCAAAATGGCATGTTGTGTTTTCATTTAATTTCTCTAAACATATTTTCGAATTTGCCTTGTGATTCTTTTTTAATGCTTTGATTGCTTAAGAATGCATTGTTTGTATACACATGGCATGGAGTTTCCAGTTTTCCTTCTATTAATGATTTCTAGTTTCATTCCACTGTAATCAAAAATTACGCATTTTGTATGATTTTAAACTTGAAACCTACTAACATTTGTTTTGTTTCCTAATATATGGTATACACTGAGCAATTTTCCATATGTTCTTATGAAAGATGTATATTCCATTGTTGTTGGCTTCAGTGTTCTGGATATGTCTGTTAGATCTAATGGTTTTCAAGATTTTCTTTCTTTATTGTTCTTCTGTCAGGTTGTTCTATCAACTATTGAAAGTGGGACATTAAAGTTTCCTACTATTATTTTGGGGCTATTTCTCCTTGCAATTCCATTAGTGTTTGATTCATATATTTAGAACCTATGGTTATTTTTGTTATGTCTTCTAGATGAATTGACCCTTTCATCATAATATAATGCTAATGCCAACAGTTTTTTACTTAAACTTTATTTTGTCTGATACTAATATATCAACCGCTGCTTTTTTGATTACCATTTGCATGAAATATCTTTTCCATTCTTTCACTTTCCACCTACGTATGTCCTTAGATGTATAAAGTGAAAATTTTGTAGTCAGCATATATTTAGATTATGTTTTAAATTTATTGTACCATATATGCTTCTTGTTTGGTAAGTTTAAACCATTTACATTTGAACTAATCACTGTTAAGGAAGAAGTTACCATTGCCATTTTGTTATTTATTTTTTGTATGTTTTGTAGCTATTTTGCCCCTCATTTCTTCCCTTACTACCTTCCTTGTGTTGATTTTTTTGTAGTTACATGCTTTGGTTTCCTTCTATTTCCTTCTGTATATATTCTATAGATATTTTCTTTATGATTTCCATGGGGATTGCATAAAACACCCTAAAGTTACTGCAGCCTATTTTCAAGTGATATCAACTTAACTTACTTATATACAAAATATTTACTCCTTTACAGATCCCCAACACACATTTTGTGTTATTGATATCACAAATTGCATCCTTATATATTATGTACTCATTAACATAGATTAATGATTTTTTGGATTTATATTTTAAATCCTATATAATAAGAAAAAGTGCTTATATATCAAAATTGCAAAAGTCAAGTTTTTATATTTGTCCATATATTTACTTTTAGTGGAAAATTTATATTTTTATATGTTTAAGTTACTGTCAAACATTCTTGTGTTTCAGCTTGAAGTGCTTTCTTTAGCAATTCTTATAAGGCGAGTCTAGTGGTAATGAATGCCTTCCATTTATATTTAGCTGAAAATGTCCTAATTGTTTTAATTTATGACTAACAGGTTACCCAGTGGTAGAATTGTTGGTTGACAGATTTTTTTTTTCTTTCAGTACTGTAAACATATCATCCCACTACCTTCTGGCCTGAAAAGTTTCTGTTGACAAATCTGCTCATAATCTTACTGAGAATTTTCTGTATAGCTGTATATAATGACTCGTTTTTCTCTTGTTGCACTTGAAGTTTTTTTCCTTTGTCTTTGGTTTTGACAGTTTGATAATTATGTGTCATGTTGTGAGCTCCTCTGAGTTTATCATAGTTGGAGCTCATTAAGCTTCTTGTATCTGTATATCTAGGTTTTTTTCTTACATTGGGAATTTTTCAGCCATTATTTCTTCAAATAATCTGTCTTTTTTTCTTTCTCATCTCTTTTCTGGATTCACATAACATATATACGCCTACTTGATGTTGTCCTATAAGACCCTTGGGCTCTATTCACTTTCCATCATATTTTTTCTATTTATTCCTCAGCCTCAATAATTCCATATGATCTGTCTTCAAGCTCACTGATTTTTCTGCATGTTTGTGTGTGCTGAAGAGCCCCTCTAGTAAATAGTAAATTTTTCAATTTAGATACTTTGTTTTTCAGCTCCAGGATTTCTGTTTGTGTGTGTGTGTGTATATAGTTTCTGTCTTTTTGTTGATAATCTCATTTTCTTCATAATTTTTTAAATTTTATTTAGTTGCCTGTCTATGTTCTCCTTTAGCTCATTGAGTATATTTAAGACAGTAGTTGCAAAGTCCTTGTCAAGTAAGTGTGAGGTCTATACTTCTTTAGGGAAAGTTTCTGGAGATTTATTTTGTTCTTTTAAATGGACCATGTTTACCTGTTTCCTTGTTTGCCTTGTGGATATCTGTTGAAAATTGTTAAAAAAAGAAAAAAGTCACATCTCTCAGTCTTTATTGACAGTCTCCTTGCAGGAGAGGAATTTCACTCTACTTCAGTATTCAGCTCAGTATGAAGTCTAAACATCCTCTCAGGTATTAATATTTATGAATATTTGTCTACCCTGAGCTTGAATGGGTGCTTTTCTTAAAATTCTTTCATGCACACACTACTTTTATGTCTTAATTTCTCTAACAGTCTCACCCTGCTTTTTCTCAGGATCCTAAATATCCTATTGTATCCCTATATCCACAATCTCTTGTGTCCTGATGTCCATGGAGCAGCAGATCCCCTGTAGCTCTCACAAGCTGCCTCAACCACCACTGTGTTTTGCAGCCTCAGACTTGGCATTGAAAACATGCTACCATTTCCATCAGTGCTCTAAGTAATGGGGTACAGAAACTAGTCATTCAGGCAGATCCCCGACAAGCCAGAATGTTGCAAGCAGTTCCACTCTTTTCTTTCTATTCCAAGGGAAGAACAAGGGATTAGGCAGCTTCCTTCTGAAGACACCACACTAGGCAGGGGGTGAGGTAAGAATAACCAAAAACACCTCGGAATTTTCTACCCTTTTGAATGGGGCTTTTTCTTGGTTTGGTATTTAATTTTTTGTTGCCATTCCTTAACCCACTTCTAGAGTTTTGGAAAAGTAACTTTGGTGGACATATCGTTGTTAATTTGTGTTTCCATGGAGAAATGAGGGTCTGAAACTTCCTTGTCTGCAATATTGGTTATGGCATCTCAGTAAGTAAGAGAATGGTTCTTTTATACCTTAAAGTTCAAATAACATTTTGACAAGATACAACATTTCAGTTTGAAAAATATTGTTGTTTGAATACTGTGGTTCACAGCTTTTCACCTGAAAGCCTTGGGACAAGCTATGTTTTGGAATTCACTGTTTGGGCACTTTGGAAAAGCTATTTCATGAATACACTCCATATACAGCATTACAAGTGTCTATGTACACTCTCACTAAAGTAGGGTAAATAATGGAAGTTAAAAATAGCACATATCACTTCAAATCATCTTCATAATTTGCAAATATATGTTGTTCCTGCCCGTCCCTTCTAACTCCTATCCCTTTCCAACATTGCAAGCCCCCAACCCACAAAAAAGCTTTTCCCTATTAAATTTCTTAGGTTTTGAAATTTCAAACATAAGATTTTTGACTAGTACTATATAAAAATTACTTTCTTGTCTGGCAACAGACTATTCAATAAGATTCTTTAATATTTGTAAGTGTTCTACTCAGTATTTTTAGAAGTTTTCAGTGTTTTTACTTTTTTAAAATATACTTCAATTTTTAATATACAAATTTACAATATGTCCTTGTGTGGAGTTTTTCTTAGTAAGATGGGCCTAATCAATCTGGGCATGCTCTCTTTCTCTCAAAAAGGAACAATTCACAGTCCTAAGAATTTGAACACCCTAATTATGTAAAAGTTGTACAAACATGTGGTCCCCAAACTAAAGGAGCTCATAAATTTTAAATAGAAATTTGGAATTCATACAATGAAGTATACCAGGTGTTAAAGATGCCCAGATAAGTGAGGACCATAATATCTTCTAGGACCTAAATCCTAACTTGAGTATCGAAGGCTGTGGGGAAGTAATCAGAAGAGGAAAAGTGGAAATCATTTTCCACAGAGCAGGAACAGAATTGACAGGAACAAGAACTAAAAAAAGAGAAGTGCTATATGTTCCTAGAGCATAAATTATAATAAATACAAAACTAACAGAAGAAAAATATACAGTTTATTCAAGGCCCCTCAAGTCATGGAAATGAGCAGGAATTTTTACTAAAGAAAATGGAAACCTTTTGAAGAATTTCAAGACAGACAAAGCCATACATTTATTAAAAAAAAAAAAAAACCTACCTGGTTGACTGAAAAGAGCTATTTAGTAAAAGTAAGACTAGTAAGAGGAAAGTAATTGACTGTAAAAAATCAAAGCCAAAAAATAAATGCCAAAATTCTTCATGAGAGCATATAGAAGTCCAGCAAAACGACAGTGATATGGACAGGTAAGACACAGAACAAGCTCCAAGCTCAAGCCCCAGAGAGACAGGATGCTAATTAGAGCTGATTAGGGAAGAGCCATGTGTACTAGGGTTGGTACCCCAGCGTGGAGCTGTGGTGCTGCAACAGAAGGTTATTCACATAAGGCGGGAGGCTGCAACCCATTTACACATAGGCCACTTCATTCACAGAGGTTGTAAGAAGAGTCAGGAACCAGGAGGTAGGCATTGCAAGATGAGCTCCAGCCCAATAAAGGATGGGAAGAGGAAGGAGGGATTTTGCCATCACAAAGCCCATACTCTAAATGTGCAATTGCTTGTTTCCAAACATCTTTCCATCATACCCACCTTTGACCTAATTCAACTGTCAACATTAAAAGGGAAGAACTTCTTTGAATTTCCTAATATGTGAGGTTTTAATCTATTTTTCTTAGTGACACATCTGGTAATTTAGTCTCTCTTTCTCACGCACATCCAGTGTAAACAGTTTGGCATGGGCCACTCACATGGCTCATTTTTAAAATTGTCTGTATAAGTATGCAACACTGTATGTCATTTTTCTTTTGTAGGTGGAACTGCAGGATAACTTGAGCAATCAGGAGTTAATGCAATAAAATTATTCTGCCAAAAGATTCAGAAGCCATGAATGATTGTCAGTTTTCAATAATTATGTTCTTACTGGACAATGACTTAAAACTGACGGAAAAAATGCAAGATGAATGTAACAGAATGATTTCTGCTTTGAGGCAAGAAAAGTTCCCACGCACTGTCTTTAGGAACTATTTTACAGAACTGGTCAAAGATATAAACTCACATAAAGGCCTTATTGGCAACGTTCGGAAAGAGATTTTAAAAGGTAAAAGAGAAAACCCCACATGTGAGCAGCCACTCTACCCTGAATCTCCCCAGTCTTGAGTAGAACCCCACTTTGATCAGAGTTGATACTTCCTTTTCCCAATTTATGACTCAGTAGCCATGACAATGTTGGCATCTCAAAGGCCAAGCATTTGACAACTTAGGGCATTCTGTTTTTTACAAACAAGATTGATGTATTTTGGAGACTATATTTGGGGTTCCTCATCCTTATTGGGTGTAGGAACAAAAGACAGATGGAGTTGATGAGAAATTGATGTTTCCAGTACATTAGAAGTGTTGGAATTAACAAAACAATGTAAAAATTTGTGGTTTATTTTAAAAACATTTTTATATCACCAATTAATGAAGCAAATTGTTATATCAAGATATGTGTAAAACATTGCCATTTATCACATCATTGAGCTAAACTTTTCATTAATTCCAAAGCCGTTATCATTACTTTGACATATCACAATTCAAATCATATTTTGTTTCACCTATTTCTGTAATTTGAACAGATCTTCCACAGAAAATGAACAGCCTGTGAGCATCATGAAAGCTTTAGAGTTTTAAAAGGAAATGATAGGAGAACAGGACTGGAAAATGGTTTGACTGATCCATGGAGTTCAGAGGATGGGAAGGAGGTGCTCAGTGCACAGGGGAGGAGTACGGGAAGCACTGAGGAGCATGAGACAGTGTCTGTGCCTGTGCTGCGACTGCTGGTCACCTTGAGGCCAGGCTGGGCTAATGCAGTGGAGGTAGACTAAAGCACACTTGAGCCCTCCACAGGCGCTCAGACGAAATAGTACTAAGACTATTTCAGCTGTTTTAGACCAGCAGCTCTGGATTTACTGTACCTTTTTTCCTTCTTTCTTCGGTTACTGTGAAAATCAAAGCAAAAGGAACAACTCCAGTGAAAAAGAGAAATCAGGAAGAAGTGGGTCCTGCTACACCTACACCCTCCACAAGTAATGCTTTGACATCTGGAGGAGCAGAGAAGACTGCTATACCTCAGGTAAGCTTGACGAAGAGGAGCAGGATTGAAGTTCCACAAAAGAAACTTTGCTATGGCACTTGGTTCTTCATTAATGTTCCAGCACAGTTTACATTTACATAATTGAATCATTATGGGTCATCTTTGTGCTGGGCAAAGAGATAAGCATTGTAAAACATGTAATAAAAATTTGTGACATACATATATCACCATACTCGTTATAAAAATAAGACAAAAATCAACACAAGATGGATAACAGATTTAAACCTAGGACATGAAATTAAGATTCTAGAAGAAAATGTTGGAAAAACTCCTGTAGACTTTGGCCCAGGGAAAGAATTTGTGAAGAAGACTCCAAAGGCAGTCACAGCAACAACACAAATAAATAAATGGGACCTGATCAAATTAAAAAGCTTCTGCACAGCAAAGGAAACTATCACAAGAGCAAACAGACAACCTACAGAATGGGAGAAAATTTTAGTATGCTACACATCCAATAAAGGGCTGATAAGTAGAATCCATATAGAACTCAGGAAAATCAGCAAGAAAAAAAATCAAACAACCCCATGAAAAAGTGGGCTAAGGACATGAACAGAACTTTTCAGATATCATATACTGTTTTAATCCATTCAGATGTGCAAAAAAACTAGAGCACAACACATTTCTGCAACTTAGGTTCTGTTTCTAGGTTTTCAAATTCATTCCTTAGATCTATCCTGGCAATTCCTTAGACAAATCATTTGGTCACCTGTTCTGCCTAGCTCCCACTAGGCACTGCATTTTCTGCAGCCACAATTGGTCTAGGCATGGCACAGCCCAGCACCCTGCCAGATCCTGGCATGACATAGGGACTAAGCAAATGGCTTTTACTTGATTGGATTGCTATTGTGATTAGATCACTAATGATTCACAGTAACTCATATTTTCTTTCTTTTCCCTCTTGCCCCCACTTTATACAGAGAAGAATCAAGGAAGGTTTCATTCCATCCAGACAAATATGTATGTACAGGGATCATGTATATTGTAAAAAATAAAATAAAATAAAATGGAAAAGGGGAAACAGTTCCTTTTTCATCATTCAGAGTTTTAAAAAGGTATAACATTTCATATTATAATGAATAACAGAATTGATCCCAAGTGGGATTAAAGTGGTTTAGATTTCAAGGAGATGAAATAGTTCTCAAATTATTTTTCTTCTGGCCCTGTCAATCAACTGAAGTCTAATTTATCCCTCCACAGTTAATTTTTAAAAGCAGGATAATGAGTAAGTATAGATCCAGAAGTTATCTTAAAGTTCTCCCTCTCACTAACTCTGTTATCTAATCAGTCCCCGAGTCCTGTACATCCTACTCCTTAACATTGCTTAAGCCTTTTCCATTGCCACTGCCTTATTTCAGAACTTCATCACATCCCAGTTGCTTTCTAACTCTTCTTCCTGAATCCACTTCCATTTCTGCCCAATTGGGCCTCAACTCTATTTCAAGAATGATTTTTCTAGAATCAGATTCAATCACGTCAGCCTTCTGCTTAAAATTTCTTAGTCTGTCCAACAAAACTGTACAGTAGTTCCCCTGGTAAGATGTTATGTCGGATGAGATTTCAAGTCTGTGGATTAGGCATTCCATAAGCCCTGAACAGCAGTGCTGACTGAGGCTCCATGGGTAGGAAACATAAGCCCAAGCCCAGAACAGGTAACCCTGTGAGGATGAACTGCTGGCCTTTCCCAACTGCAAAGGACCCAGAGTAGTTGACTTGCTACCAAGTGGCTGAGAAAAATAGTGTTATATCAGGTCTCACCATCATTCTCTTTGCTGGTAATTGGCGGTTCCATAATACCAGGAGGTAGATCAGTCTTCGTAATTCTGACTCCCTTAGTAATTTGGGGCCCATGCTGTTGGGCCCATGCACAACCTCCATCCCTGCCCCCAGGGCAGCTCTATTAATCTTCCCGTCCAGCTAGTTCTCTTTTGTGGTTGTTGACAAAGGTGCCCAAACAAGGGAACTAATCATTTTGTCTACTTGGGTGTTGAAATGCTCTTCCATGGTAGACGTTTTCTGATGGGTGATAACAGTTGCTACAAAAATCTTTTTTGTGTGTGCCTACTTCCATGTATCATTATGCATGCCTCTGCCCCAGACCACCTTGTCTCCGATATTCTAAGGCTTTTCCTTTCAGAAAGGAAACAAGCATTTTTGTTTGACTTCTGGCTCTATGTTTGCCTCTGCCCTGCTCTTATCGCTCAGGCATCAAACCAAGATTCAGATTTCCATGATTCTCTCCCCTACAAAATTCATGTTCCTGCTCCCCCTTTTGTCTGCCAAAGGATCTGTGTTTCCCTCGGTGGTGGCACCTACTGCTCTTTACTGCAGTGATAGGTATCCTTGATTTATCTGTCTCTCCAAGTGGGAGTATTCAGCACACACATTTACACACCCTCAGCTTCTCACATGGTGCTAGAAGAGATGTTCAATAATGTTTGCAGATGGATTATATTCTGCACTGTCAACATTTCTCCAAAATTATTTATGGAGAATATTGTTTGTGTGTCACTTTAGGTTTTCTGCAGGAATTTAATGAGATGACTGTATGAAATATCATGTATTTTGCTTCACAAGATTTTTAATATCAAATATTTTGACAGCTCAACTGAAGAAGTATATGGAAGAATCACTTCACATATCATATTTCATAACTTATACAGAGTAGGGAGTCAATGCATATTTGTTTATTGCTTGTTCTGTATAGAAATACATTTTTCATTTATGTAGAATTCGACTTAATTTCGTTACTAGTATTTTACTGAATTATAATAAAGTAATCCTTGCTAACATATTCTTTTTATTAGAGTCATGGGGGAATAATTGCTAAAAATTTTAAGAATTGGATTTAAAAGTTCCAATCTCTTTGACGCCATGAGTTCAAATTCTGTCATGATTATCCTGGTGCTTTATATATTTTTTAATTGACATGTTATGTGTTTGTGATTGGGCACACTGGACAACTGGCTTTGTCAGTTTTTGGTGCTATAACAGAGTATTATAGACTGGGAGGCTTAAACAACAAACATTAATATCTCACAGTTCTGGAGGCTGGAAGTCCAAGACCAAGTTGCTGGAGGACTCTGCTTGGTGAGGGCCTCCTTTCTGTTTCATAGAGGTCATCTCCTCACTATGTACCCACATGCTAAAAAGAGGGTGAGAGAGCTCTCTGGAGTTCCTTTTATAAGATCACCAATCCCATTCATCAGGGCTTCACCCTCATGACCTAATTACCTCCCAAAGGCCCTACCTCAAATTCCATCATATTGGGATTAGGATCTCAACATATGAATCTGGGAAATGCAAACCTTCAGTTCATCGCAACAATCTAAAAAACAGTGCTTATTTTCCCAGGTAACTCAATGCTAGTTATAAACCCTAAGATATTTTAAGTAAATAATTAATGTATAAGTAGAGTTTCTTCATGTCTGTGAAATTTTTAGATGATGAGTAGTACCATCTTTGAGTGGGAAATAAAATTAATTATTTGAGTAGATCTTGAGTATTAATATCCCACTCATCCTTTGAAGTTCACTTAAATATCAGCTTCTCCATGAAACTTCCCTGAACTGTCCCCAGCAGGTCTTTTTAGTGAGCTATCTTCCTCCTCGCTGGGGGTACTTTATGCAGCCAAAGCTGATGTTAAGGGAATTATTCAGATTCATCTTAAAATTCTCAAGGACTCCTTAAGGATGCATCCCTCATGGGGGTACAGGTTCACTTGTTTCACTTCCCACTTTGTAATTGACTACCTCCCACTTTACTCAGGAAGGTACACACCTTAATAAGGAGCTCTGTCCAGGCTGTGAAAACCTTTGGGGTTTCAAAAAATGAATGAATGAAATGAACAAACAAACAAGTAAATAAATAAATAAAAACAGTGGTGTAGAAGTTCTTTGAGTGGTAGATGGGTTTCCAACTTAGAAAGTATTCAAAGAATTGAGAGGCAAAACAATAATAAAAATATTCTATACTACCGCTTATAAGAACAGTTTCTTATATTTTGTGTCTATCTGATTTATAAAAAAAAAGTAGAATTGATGCTATTTTTTGTCTTATTTTAGTAATATGCAACTTTTATCCCTAGATCCATGAACTAATTTTTAAAAACCGTTCCCACCTAACTCTCCAAGAAATGCATTCCTAACAAAGTTTTACTTTTCAAGTTTTAAAATTCTTTCTCAAAATTGATAATATATTTATGTTGATTTGTTAAATTATAAACCAGAATTGAAATATTTTCAAAATATTGAAAAAAAAATTGAGACTATTAATATTTTCAGTGATAATCATGAAGACATTTTGTTAACTTTAGGGACAGTCACAAGAAATAAAAACATTCTAGATTTTAAATTTACATCTATAATCTTTCTGCCGAGTAGCAGGAGAAAGTAATAAAATTTTAAACATAAAATATATTCCAGTAGAAGGAAATAAGTTGAAGGAGAAAAAAAGTGTAGAATTTCAGATTCTCCAAGGAGAGTTTGTTCATGTTTTGTTGAAATGTGTGATGTGGGCATCGAATCGGTATATAGTTTAAAGTTTTTTAGATACATTTGAAAGTGATATATTTGTTTTTATTTAAAATGTCAATATTTGTAATGCATTGAAAATTATATTTTTTGCTAGTATTTAAACATCTGATTAAATTAGCTTTCAACTTTAAAATTATGTGAAGAGTAAATAGTTTTATAAAGTTATTGGGGGATATTTGAATAAAAATGTTTAAAATTGCTACTCTAATGTCCTGTGACATATATTGCTACCACTCGCTCATTCTGGATTTAAAATGTCTTGAATTGTATGGTTGTTGTTCATTATATCCCAGGTGTAAATTTCCCTTGCTGCATTTTTTTTATGCCTTGCTGCATTTTAAACTCCTGGAAGGCAGGATGGTTTTGTGTCTTCCTATGTGGACCATGGTCTAAGGGATGCTGGTGGGGTAGTGCAGTGATCTGCGTTTTCAGGAGAAACCAAATGAGGGCTGAGCCAAATAAGGATCTGTCCAGTTAAGCCTCTCTGGGTGCAGCATCCTCCCTGGATTTGCTTGCCTTCCTCTTCCTCTTAGCCCTGGTGTATCTTCCAACTTGCAAATATTGCCCTGGAATTTTCATTGCCTGTTTCTCTCTGCTTTCTAGTATTGAAGTCCTTTTAACATCTTTTTTAATATCCTCTGCTCGGTGAATTCATAACGTATCCACCACCATTCCCACTCAGAAGCTATCACCCATCAATGACAACATTCTCCATGTGAGTCGAGCCTCAGAATCCATTATCACATATATGTTCCATTCAGCCACTGTCTGACGATAGAAATTACCACTGGGGTTGAAGATTGTTTGCCTATTCCCTACCTATGTCCCAAGAGCAGCCCCAATTCTGTAATGTTATTTTTCCCTATCTCTGAGTTGATGCTCCTTATTAGTATTTATTGCTAGCATTCTATTAGGCTATGTACACCTGGAAATATGGTCCTCATTAAGCTCAGAATATTTGGATCTTCTTTTGTTAATAGTGAAGTCTGTTCTGCAAGTTGAAGTATACAATCACTACAGTAATACAGGATAAAAGATTTTAATGTTCTGAATCACTGCATCATTCAAAAAATGGTAACTTTTCAAACCTAACTGCAGGCAAATGGTATCTGTCTCTGAACTGCTGAAGAAACTCCAAAGATGATAATAGGAGAATAAAGTCACAGGGCAATATAAATAATCATTTTTCTATTTCAGTTAAAATACCCAGTGCCTTAAAGATACAAAGATATCATATTTTTTCATATATTTGTACTTCTAAGAAGTAGAGAATGCTTAAAAGGTTTTTAAAATGCAGTAACAATTCTATATAAAATTTTGTATATGCACAAAACATTCTTAGAAAACTCTTTGAGTGTAGTACAAATGCACACTTTATTTCAAATTATTAATAGTTATTAAAATAATAGCAAAAATAAAATAAGAATTAAAGATATTTATCTGAATATCTAATAGTAATGACTGTCTTTATTAAGGGAACAGAGAGATTCTGAATACAGAGGTTTGCTATTATTTAATTCCACGCTGTATTGTATGCTTGAAAAAAATATGGTCAAATGTTTTCCATTGATTTTTCTGTTTGAATCTTAATAATTAAATACAGATAAATTTTCTTCATTGCAGCGAGACTACGTGAGCTGAAGCATGATTCCTGGAGTAACTGAAGCCTGCACCTGCTGGGTCCCTGCTCAGGGGCAAGTGCCTGGACATTTTTCATACCTGGGTAATAGGAGTGATGGATCCCATCTGAAAATGTTGTGAAGGTTAAATTAGATGATGCATGTAAAGTGCGGAGTACATTTCAAAATTGTTATGATACATGAAACACAAAGGCAACTAAAAACTTGCAGTGCCCCAAATTAGGCAATTAGCTAAATAAATTGAATACATCCCAAAGATGGGATACTATGCTGCCATTACAATTTATATTGAAGATGAATATTTAATATTGCTGAAAATGTTCACAATATTGTTTTACAAGAAAAAATCAAATTGTTAACTTCAGATTATTTCTAAATTGAATTTGTGAGCATGATAATACACAGCTTGGTGATGGGACATAAATACTAGGAAGAGGAGAAAGCTAAAATTCATGAGTTGAACAATGGGGTCATTAGAGGTGCTATTTTGCTGAGAAATAGAAGAGAAGAGGAATAAGTTTCTAAGGAAAATGTGAGATTCTATTACAGAACTACTGACATTTCTATTACTTCTTCAAAATAGGCCACAGAGGAGACCACAGCTATATGTTTCTCTTCATAGCAAACATGCCACGCAGTGAGCTAAAGCCACTAACACCTTTTAGCAATAGAAGCTGTTCAGGCAGCCCTGGACCCAGCTGTCTGGGTCCCTGTGAACTGCCCTCGTTCAAGTCCCAGCTCTGTGGCTTCTCAGCTTCCTGATTCTAGGCTGCTTCATAGCCAACCTGCACCTCAGTGTCCTCATCTGAGCGGGTGATAATAATAGTATCCACTCAGAGAATTGCTGTTTCAATGCTTTTAGACGAGTGATTCTCAACTGAGGCTGATTATGCCCCCTAGGGTCATTTGGCAATGTCTGGATACACTGTTGGCTGTCACCACTAGGGCAAGAATGCTACTGGAATTGAGTGGGTAGAGGCCAGGAATGCTGCTAGACACCTTACAATGCACAAGACAGCTCCCTCCCCTGACCCCATGAATGTCAACAGTGCCAAGGTTGGGAAATCCTGGCTTAGAACATGTCATAGAATAAGCTCAAACAATGTTATCTATTATTATGTTCTCAGCCCATGTACCTCTGGATTTTCTTTTCTTCCCTGTTGATATTATCAAAGCACAGGTCTTATAACATAAATGTTCTCTTTGAAACAGTCCCTATTTTGGTTCTGCAAATAATTCCATTCTTCTTCCTACAAATAAAGTGCACTCACCATCACCTCCTAGAGAAAAAACACAAAATCCCACCCTGCCACATTATGCAGTTCAATATCCAACATCTGTGGGTAGAAAACAGTCCTACCTGTAATCCTACCCAAGTGTGGCACTAATTGGTCTGACCCCTGTAGACTACAGAGGCAAACCATCTTCCTGCCCCCACACTACACCCCAAGCCAGAAACCACAGTGTTTCTCAATCTGTTTGAGAAGAAGGATTTGCTTTGCCTGGTTGTTAGTTTTTTCTGCAATTTATCATGAACTGATATTTTTAAAAGTTTAATGAAAACAAATAACTGGAAAAATAAAATAAAGATATGCAAAATACACATACAAACCTTGATTATTAGATTCAACAGTCAGAAAATTACATTTCTGTGTATATAATGACAATAAGCTTAGCACAAAAGAACCAAAAAAACAAAATTACTCATTGCTCATTGAACATGTATATATGGAAGAATAATATAAGAATTGCTAGGACACTGATTATGCTTAAAATGACGATTCCTGTGTAAGGCACCTTTGTGCAAACTTTGAATGAACATTTTGCATATCAATATGTAAAGTTTTTAATGTGAAAAATAAGCTTGGTTCTGATTTGCTAATTTACATAATCTAGATTGGATTGGTGACAACCCTTCTCAAGGGATAATGTGTATCTGACTGTTCTTACATTTTAATAATCCTCAACAGTAGGGACATTGCTGTCATAATGATATGTTTATGTGAGCACAGGAAGAGATCACAAAGCATCTTCATGAAGACTAAGATATTCATTTTCAAATTTTATCTATAGTGAAATAAGTAATGCATTCTCAAAATTCATCTTTAATCCTTCATCAGTAGTCAGTTCCAATAATTTGTTTGGTAAAGATACAGTAAAATTTAAATTATCTTTTCATAAAAGAAATGGATTTTCTATGAATGTACACTCATGTGCTACATAAAATGCTTTGTTCAACTGTGGACCACATATATGATGGTGGTCCTATAAGATTATAATGGAGCTGCCCTCTATAGGGATACCATTTTTAATCTTTTATATATTGTTTTTACTGTACCTTTTCTATATTTAAATGTGTTTGGATACACAAATACTCACCACTGTATTGCAGTTGCCTGCAGTATTCAATGCAGTCACATGCTGTACAGGTTTTTAGCCCAGTAGCAATAGGCTTTACCATATAGCCACTACATGTGTAGCAGGCTACACTACCTAGATTTGTATAAGTACGTTCCTTGATGTTCACACAATAACAAAATCACCTAACCAATCATTTCTCAGAACATATATCCATTGTTAAGTAACATGTAACTATCTTTTCTTTTGATGGAAAACAAAATTAAGAATGTCCTATTGCTCATGCTACTCTCAACAGGTGACCTCCAAAGTCACTAAGAATAGGGGAAAAGAGAGAAGGATTATGTACGGAAGGATCATGGTCCAGATTTGGAATTTCCCACGTTTTTGGTGACAGTGAACTCTACAGGCCCACCTAGATAAGCCCCATTAAAAACACAATTATTCAGGCCCATTGTTATGTGCGATCCAATAGAGGAAGATCCAGAGGCTCTGAGGTTGCCTATAAGGGCCACTTCTCGAAATGAGAAGTCAGGGGAGGCTTCCTGAAGGAGCTCAGATTCTGGAGGAACTAGTCGCTGGCTGTTAGGGACTAAATGTTCACGTACCCCCCTCCAACTTCATATTCCCTAACCCTCACTGTGATGGTAATTAGGAAGTGAGGCTTTGGGAGGTGATTGGATTTAGATGAGATGATGAGGGTGGACCCCTCATGATAGGACCAGTGTCCTTGTAAGAAGAGGAAAAGATATAAGAGCTTTCTGTCCACTCTGTGGGGACACAGCAAGAAGGTGGCCATCTACAGGCCGGGAAGAAAGCCCTCACCAGGAACTGAATCTGCCAGCACCCTGATCTTACAGTTCTAGCCTCCAGAATTTTGTGAAGTAAATGTCTGTTATTTAAGCCACTCAGTCTATGGTATTTTGCTGCAGCTGCCTAAGCTAAGACATTGATCAGGTAGAAGAAACAAGCAGGGGAATGTGGAGGGGAGTGTATCAGTTTTCCCCTGTGACCTGAACAAGTGATGTAATCTCTCTAATATTCTGTTTTCACAGTCACTGATGTCCTCTGAGAACCAAATGAGAAAATGTATTTACGAGTTCTCAGAAAATAGAAAGCATAAAAAAAATAGAGATTAGTAAGAGAAAATGATGTGACCTGTATTGTTCCACTTGCAATCCACTTTTTGACACTCATCATTCCGCAAAGCAACCTGTGTATTTTTCTCTGCAGAATAAAGGAAACTAGGAAACCAACTGCTTTATTCTAAAGTTTAGTACATTCCCCTTGCAAAATATTCACACATTCAGGTCAAAATGTTATTAATCCATTATCCTAACTGGGGGTGCTAAACCCGTGGAAAGGATTAAAGCTCTTGTTTTTTATCTAGGATGTTCGTATAACTTCGCAGGTGCAAATATTTAAGGTGCCTCCGGTAAGCAGCCCATGGTTTATTGGGTTATTTGGCAGATTTTCCTCAAGGAGGTAAGAGCTGAACATTAACCATATTGAGATAAATTTTGTGCCTGTCGACCCTTTTGAAATTTAGTGAGCAATTTCAATAGGTCTAAACTTTATTTGACATTTGTTGCTTTTTCATTTCATTGAAGTTTCTATTGGCTTTCTCTTCCAACACTATTTCCTACTCTAGAAACCACTTTCTGTTAAGCAAATTTGTAAGAAGAAAGAGAAAACCCTGCAAGACTGATTTGAACTAGATACAGGGAACGTACTAAATGCTTTTTACATTTGACATAAAAGATTATTTTACTCAAAATTTAGAGTTGTCTGGAAGTGATAAAATTTTGGTCACAACACTAATATCATGTTTATTAGGAAGCAAATAAATAGCTGCAAGATCCTAAAGAACTGACTTCTCAGCACTGCATAGACTCAATAGTAAGTTTTTTAGTTAAAAGAGCAATATGTGTTTGACTGCATATAGCTAGTAGAATCTTTTTACACTTTAAGATTTGGGCTTAGCTTGTTATTTTCAGTATTTCTCTTTAGAGCTGGCATCCAGAAAAACTGCATTTAAATTGGTTTAGACATTGACATTAGGTTCTTATCAAATTTTATTTATGCTTCATATTGCGTCCATGAACCTATATCAAATATAGCTTGCCAAGAGAGAACTCTGCAAAAGATACTGCTCATATTGTTTTATTTCCTACTGTAAACACAAGAATCTTAATTCTAATAGATAGAATCTGACTAGACTAGAACCATTTATATTAATGATCCTAGACAGGTTGCCTAAACCTAGAACTTAATAAAGATGAATGAAGTGATTAATTGAAAATAACCAAAGTCACATTATGTGGAAATGATAATCAGTATATTAAATATAGTTTCAAGGCATGCTGACATTTTGAAATATTAACTAAAGCATTGTTGTTGGTATTTCCTCCCAGTCCTCTTCTCACATTCAGACGGACAGGTGTTCTGCACCACGGCCCGCAGAAGGGGAGCTGCAGCAGTTAGCAGGGAGCTAAGAGAAGCCTTTCCTGGTTTCAGAAGCTCAAATCTTAGAGAAAAAAGCATGAAGAGTAGACTCAGGAAAATGTCTGTGGAGGAAAAGCACGTCTTCTACTCTATGCTTCTCCCTTGCTACAAATTAGGGGGAAAAAATCTTCCTAGTTCTTGGGGATAGGAGAGAGTCAGAAGGATGGCAATGAGATGCTGGTGGGTCTCCAGAGAGGGACATGGACTCTGCCATTCTGCCCCATCCCACTTATCTGCAGTAGAGAGGGTTCATGTTGTCCTTCCCAGAGAGCTCTGAGGAGGGGGTAAGACCCATGGTGCTAATGGCTATAGGGGCATCTAAGCAGATGGGGCCCTAGACAAACTCAGGGTGGCCATGGCCTTGGGTGAGACATGAGCAGCTGAAAAAATTCCCAAGGGTCTAGCTTTAGAGGATGTACAATGCTATATCTTGCCCAGGAATGACCCTGAAATAACAGAGAGAAGGACAGAGCTGGGAACCTTGTCTTGAACCCAGAGGATGAGTCAGCAGCAACCTTGGGCTGCCCTCCAAGGACTAGAAAGGACAATAGAACAAGGCTGATACTGGGGCAGTCAGATGGGTAGAAAATTAGTTTCTCCCTCCAAGTCTACTGAAGAGCACAGTGCAGTCTTCTGAGCATGTAGACATAGATTTGGAGAAAAAGAAGTAGAGGTAGAGAGATAAACTTGAATTGTCTGAGATTCCATCACTGCCTAATAGAACGAGGGCTCCAGATCGAATTAAATTCATTTATTTTTTTTAAAAAAGAAGTTACGTTATAGCTCACTGGAGTTTGTGATCTGAAATTCACATCTATCTACTTAAGAATATATTTTGAGTCTTCTGAACTCAGTCCCTAGTTCCTCCTCATAAAGAAGCACAGCACCACTTTTATTGGGGCTAAAGAACTAGTGTTGGTTGGGTCTGGCTGATTTCCAAAGTGCCCTGGGCTGTTCCCATCACACATGAGATGACCATCTCCAGCTCCAAGCCTTGTGATGAAGTCTCAGTAAACATATTTCAATATATGCACTCAAAGTACATCATTTAAGGACTGAAATTTTGCCAGCTGATTTCAATGGAAGGCTTTGCTTTCATCCAACTTTCTGCGCAAAACCCTGGTGCTGTCTGTTTCCTCCTTGCATTTCTCTCTGATCTCAGGACTCTGCGTCTGCCAGCAGCTTCATTCCGTCTCTTTGTGAGAACCAGTTCTCGCTCACTGTGGCAGCTGTGTTCTCTCTGTGGGATCATCAGTCTTCTGCAGACTGTGGTGATAGGATGGATTTTTAAACTCTTTTGGCAGAAAAAGTCACTTCCTGCTCAGTGAGAGAGATGAAAGTGAGCCCCACATTGTGCAGAAACACGGACACCGTTGACACTTCCCGCACAGCAACACTCAGCAGCCCCCACTCTCCCAGTGACTCAGAACTTCACTCCCTCAGCCCTTCTTGACCTGGACCATATAAACTCCATCCACCTCTCAGCTGATGTCACGTTGACTCAAGTAAAGCTATTTGGGCACTTGGCTGCACATCCTTAAAGGCTCAGATTAGGTTCTGCCTTTCCCACTGTTGTCTGCACAGGTCTTAACACAGGACATCCTCAGTAATTGAAATGTGTGCCCCATACATTAAAAAGTAACTACCCTAAAATCTCAAGTGAAAAATCATTCCCTGCAGCTATATTATGGGAAAATGTAGTAAGTTATTGTTACTGATTATTGGAATGCAAAGGACATCTAGGTTCCCTATTCTTTTCTGTGGCTTGACTTTAAGTCATGACAAGTTACGGAGGCATTTCAGAATTTGCTTTTCCCTGTCTCCACATACAGAAAAGAGCCCATGGAAGATCTTTGGCATGGTTTGTAAGATCAAAGGAAACTGAACCTATAGCTGTGGGAAGAGTCCTAGGGAGAAATGACACTTAAGCCGCGTGCTAGAGCCACTCACGTAGACCTTTATCTCTCATTTCTTACATGCCTACTACTCCTGGGGGTTTGGGAGTAATTGTTAGATATTTTCACTTCTCTGGAGACATTATGCCATTCCTCCCTCTCCACATTGCTCTAAGTTGCCACAGTGCCTGGTAAATAGGAAGAATTCAATAGGTGTTTAGAAATATAATTGAATTTTAGGATGGGCTCTTGGTAGATCCAGTGTCTCCCTCTGAGGACTCAGTGGACAGTCTGGAGCCTGCAGAGAGCATAAAGACCCTTCTCGTGCACTGGCTCTCGTTATTCAGAGAGGATGCAATCTGATCGAAGGGAGAACTCTCGATATGAGTGATGCAACCACTAACCAGTGGGTACAGTGCGTCTCTCTGACTCTAAGAACATCATATGCTCTGGGACAGCAGACCTTCGCTGCCACCGTCAGGTAGCTCACTAGGCTCTGACCCTCCCACTCTTTAGCGAGACCGCTTAATGATCAAGAAGGTCCAGGAAGGCAGACCCAGGACCCTACATGGAAGATGGGAGAAGAGCACACACAGCAGGTGTCCACTGAAAACCATCCTCCCACTTAGACACAGTTCAGTTGTCTGAGGCCCCCAGCTACAGCCAGACGACTCTAAGATGGGCTGTGTGGATATCGGTAAAATCAGAGGCAGAGGCAATCATGAAGGGGTTGCTAGAACCGTAAACCTAAAAGAAATGTAGCCAGATAGAGAAAATTACTCCTACCAAACTCTTCTCAGAGCACTTGAAGTTAGAGGGAAAATTTACTAGTCTTCTACTTTAGCTTTTGTTCACTCCAGAGATTTTTGTCTTAAGGTGTGAGTTGGTCTGGACCATAGAAAAGATATTGGGAAAAGATATTGGAAAAAGATTTCCCTTCTCCCATGGAGGGTCTGGCCACTGCTAGAGGTGAACGAATTTTGGGGTTTGCTTAAGTTCTGTTTTAAAAGTGCCCATTTATTAACCTACTGTGTTCAGCCCCTCTAGGGCACCCACATGCCCATCCCTGCCATGACCTCACAGATGGTATATTTGTTTAAAATTTCAACATTCTTTTCATCATGAGTTGTTTTCTTAACATCAATTTTGAATTTTAAAAAATATTGCATCAAAATATATTGTTTCTCTTGATTGCAAAGCTTTTATGGGAACTCTCTTAAATTTTATACCTATATTAGCTTCTTAGGGTTGCCATGACAAATTACCACAAACTGGGGGGTTTAAAACAATAGAAATTTATTCTCTCACAGTTCTGGAACCAGAGGCCTGAAACTGTGGTGTCTGCAGGGCCACACCCTCTCTGAAGCCTCTGGGAGAGAACCCTTTCCTGCTTCCCCCTTTCTGGTGGCTCCAGGTGTTCCCTGGCTTGTGGCAGCATCAGTTCAATCCCCGCCTCTGTCTTCACATGGCCATCCTCCCTGAGTCTCTGTGGTCAGAGTGCACCTTGCCATCCTCTGATAAGGACACCTGTCATTGAATTTAGGGTCTACCCTGACTTAGGAGCATCTCATCTGGAGATGTTTAATTACATTGTGAAGACCCTTTACCAAATAAGATTACAGGCATGGGTCCCAGGGATTAGGATTTAGACATATCTTCTTTGGAGCTGTGATTCAACAGACTACAGCACCCAAAACAAATAATAAATATGCTCCATTTGCTCTACCTTAGTCTTGGCCCCGCCTCAGAGATATGCGTCCCCACCGATGCTGAATCCTCACTAGAGAGTCAGAGCTAGTTCTTTCTGGTTTTGCAGAATGAGTGGACAAGACAATGTAAACAGTGAACAGCACACATGAACAGAGTGATAACTTTTTGTAGCCTTTCCCACCCACACAGAGAGAATATGGCAAAGACAGTAGGGTGATATTTTTCTACATTAAAGTTTCTCTTAAGGGTCTTGAAAGTAAGTTGCAGAGAAGTTACCAAACTTCTGTCATTACAATAACATACCTTTTTGTTTTACATAATTTTTTGTCCCTTGACTTGTTTTCTTTCAATATTTGCTATATATATATACACACACACACATATATGTATATACACTATATATGTGTGTATATACACACACACACGTATGTACACACAACTATTGACTTTTTAAAAACCACAGCTGCATGGCTGTTATAAACATGGTCTGAAATTCTTAGAGCATGATCTTCTTCCTATAATCGTGGGAAAGAGTGAGCTACTTTAAAAACATACACATGCACACACTTCTTGAAGCCATATGGAGATTTTATTTATGCAAATAGAGGCTTGGTTTTCTCCCAATTTCCCACAAGGCACTCCTCAGCATCAGGAAGATTTCTGCCCCTCACTGGGACCTAGCAGGATGATCCTCTGACTAAAACTCTCCCCACAACTTGCTTTGGCTTTTCGCTACTCCCTAATCACCACCACAGCGGCATCAAGGCACAAGAAAATGTGAATGAAGACCATGATCCATCCTGTTGAGCTATTTTTACTTTTTTAATCTAAAATACAATTTCAGTGAAGCTATATGTAAATACAAAAATACAGTTTCAGATGAATCTGAATGTGAATTTCCACAATAATGGACAAACAATGTTATCTCAAAAAAAGTGTGCAAACTCATGTGCTTGGGTAAACTCATATTTAATATGTTTAAAAATTGGCATCATGTGAGCAAATTATTTGCAGATTGCTAGACAGGGTGAACAATCCGACACCATATGGAGGCTATTTATGAACCACAGCAACTTCCACACTATTGATCATGTGTAAGATAAACAATGTAACCAAAGTGAATTATTACTTTTCCATTATTTTCTTGGTTTACTACACTTAATGTTTAAATTGGGAGAAGCAGTTTTTGAGAGATTCTATTATACACATCTTACTATTTATTAGTTAAGGAGGAATTATTTGTGTTTACTCTTTTTTGACTTTAACACAAAATGTGCTTTCCTTTTCCTAAGTGCCAACTGATATTTCATAGAGAAAAAGATTAACTATCATAATATTAAGCGAATAGCAACTTTTACTCATATAATAAATCTTAGAGAACTAATCGTGAGGGAAGAGGATACCCAATATCATGTAGGAATGGATGCAGGGGTGGATGGCAGTTACAGAAAATGAGAATTCTGTGTTGGCGTGAATATGCCTCTCCCAAGCTAGACACTGGAGCCTTTGGGGTACAACATAACAAGTGATTGTTATTGAACTTTCTAAATTTTTAAAATCTATCCTCTCTTCTCCAGTTTCAATGCAACATTATAGTCTGAACTTGATTGTTTGAATAGCATACTAACTGTTCTCTGCTCTGTGTCAACCCCCTCAAACTCAGCCTTCACACAGTGCCAGAATTATCCTTCCAAATGGCAAATCTGATCATGCCATGCCACTAATCAACATTTTTCAATAACTTCCTACAGAATAAAGTCCTAATTCCCTAGCATGGCTCATGGCCCATTGATGCTCTGACTCAACCTACCTTTCCACTCTGTCTCCTATTCTTGCAGACAGGTTGAGTAGTCCACAATTCAGCAGTAAAGCAAAGGTATAGCAGTGTGGAAGTGGTGATGAGCAGTGAGAAGGAAGAGCCTTCCTCCCAACCCTGAGACACCTGGAGCCTAGGAGAATGAACAGCATCTACATGAATGCTGCAGGAGAGTTGGTGGGGTGGATAGCAGGTCCAGTAGGGCCAGGACCTCAACCAAATCTGGAGTTTTTCATAACACATCCTTAATCCTTTCATAGACTTATCCCAAACATTAGTGTCATGCAAACATTTTTGCTTTTCTTAAAGATATACTTGAAAAAGATAGCAGGTGTCAAATTCCTCTCCCAACAGGGAACACAAATTTAATATTGATTGATTAAGCTCCTGTCAGTTACAGATATAGGTATAAGAACAGAGAACTCAAAGATAAATTCAGACATAGTCCCTTCACTTAAGAAGCTCACAGAACCTTTAGGAGCTTTGACTCTTCAATGAAAAATTCACTAACTGAAAGAAATGTTGGCTCAGTATCTCCTGTCATTCTCCTATAACCAAAATCCTGGCCAAGAAGTGAGAGAGATAAGATATGATGAAAAGAAACATGTTCTGAGAGAAAGTATAATGAATGAGGCCTGAAAAGCAGAGGGCAGGCAAGGCTGAGGGTTTCTGGAACACAGATGAGAGACAGTATGGAGCAGGCTGTCAGTGGAGATCTCAGCATGACACTGCATTGTCATTTTAGCCTGTGCCCTTCTTCACATGAATTTCTACTTCAGAGTAAGAGACAGTCTTCAGCATTTAGTTGGTCCTACATCTCTGAAATCCTCACAATCAGACCCTGTCTGCTATAACAAAATGCCATAGACTGAGTGACTTATAAACAACAGAAATTTATTTATCACAGTTCTGGAAGCTGGAAATCTGAGATCTCGATGCCGGCATGGTCAGGTTCTGGTGAGGGTTGCAGAATCCTCTTTCAGGTTGCAGACTGCCAACTTCTCTCTGTGTCCTCATGTGGTGGAAGGAGCAAGAAAAGTCTCTGGGATTTCTTATGTAAGGTCACTAATCCCATTCATGAGGTAGGGGAGCCCTCATGCCCTATCCATCTCCCCAAAGCCCCACCTCCTAAGTCCATCACTTTGTGGGTTCAGACTCCAATGTATGAATTTTGAGGGAACCTAAGCATTCAGACCACTGTACCTGCCCTGAGTCTGTAGGAGATGAGAGACTACTTAGAGCTATCATTGGAGGCTTCTGGTTCTCCATGCATGCTCTTAAGTGAATATTTTTCCTATATGTAGTACAGTAAGATGAAACCAGCTATGATGGTCAGTTGTAAACTAATGCCCTGGATCAACCCATGCTCATGCTCACTGGTTTACAACACAGCAATTACTTTCATCAATCACAGATCTGAGGACTGGCTGAAGTGGCTTTGCTTTGGTCTGAAGTTCTGCTGGGTTTGGCCTCAGGTAAGGATCATATCTGTCCTACTTATCTCATTCTGAGAGTTAGGCTGAAGAATCAGTAGCTAACAGTGGAAAATTCTTCTAATAGTGAACTTGGGGATACAGAAGTGAGCTACACTGTACAATTTACTTATTATAATAACTGTCTTAGTCTGTTTCCCGTTACTCTAACAAAATACCACTGAGTGGGTAGTTTACAAAGGAATGAAGTTTATTTTGGCTCATGGTTCTGGAGACTGGGAAGTTCAAGAACATGGCTCTGGCCTCTGCTAGGCTTCTAGTGAGCGCCTTCTTGTGGCTTCATAATGTGGCAGAAGGCATCACATGGCCAGAGGGCAAGAGCATGCATGCAGCTTCTCCTCTTATAAAGCCACCAGTCTTTTTATGAGGATCCCACCCTGACAACTTTAATCCTAATTACCTCCTAAAAGCCCTACTTCCAATCAACATATAAATTTGAGGATTAAGTTTTTAACACATGAAATTTGGGAACACCTTTCAACCGCAGCAATACATCTGCTTATCTCACATTTGCCCAGGTTCCACTGGCCAAAGCAAGACATGTGGCCAAGTCTAAAGTCAATGGGGATGGGAAATAGACTCCATCCCAGTGGGAGGGGGAGGCCAGTGAAGGGGTATGGAGCAATAGTCCATTCTGTCATAGCAGGTGATGCTGCAACCTTTGTAATCACTATGGTTGCCATAGTGACCAAGTGCCACTGCCACTCAATCTGCCACCATCCTGCCCTACATATGCACTTTGCCCCATGCTACCACTACTGATCATCTGAATTAGCACCATGGGACTGCATGCCATGGGTTACTGGTGTCCTATTTTCCTCAACAGCAAGGTTATTCAAGTCCTCACCCAATATTATGAGCAACCAAATCTCAGAAACATGTTTTGAGGATCTGTTTCCTGAAGCTACTCCTGGTACCAATTACACTGTCAGACACAGAAAATAATATTATACCTGGTATATGTTCATAATATTTTATGAGAGACCAAACTGAATATTCAGATTTTACACATCCCAGCTAAAAGACAGACCTGATATTTTTAAATCAATGCATTCAAACTTTCTATGAATCCTACTATTCAAAAAATGAATTAAAATGCTTGTGATTATTCCCCTCTCTGGATTTTTGTAAAAAATATTGAAAATCCTCAAGATTGTTAAGAGTTTAAAGACATGGCTCATACAAATTCCGTAGATTTAGTGCTATGTAAAAAAAGTGTGTCCACAGAAACTGTGAAGTGGAATGTAATATAAAAGTACAGTAATAATTGAGAAAATCAGTCCATTAATGTCAGTCACAGTGGAGAGTCACAAATCTCCCAGCAAATGTTATCAGTATATCATCTTTATGAAAAGTAGCAAAAGAAGATACAGCGGACTTTGCTGGTGAAACTGTAGATTTAGAAAAGAGATCTGTAAAAGCAAGAACAAAAATCCTAATCACTCTTGGCTTTAAAAAAAGGAATATGAATAAAATCCAGGCTCAAAAAAAATCCTTTGCCACATCAGCCAATTAGTTTATTTTATATCACATCTTGGATTTAAAAAAATACATATAGGTGAAAAATATAAGTATCTCCTACCTATAAACCTAAAGCGTAAAAGTCCCAGAAAAAGACTTTCACATCAAACAACTACTAATCAAAAGTATTTGTTTCTTGCTGAAAGACGTGTACTCAGGAGTGACAACTGAGATGATTTGCTGATGAAAGTCTGATTACCACATATTGGTGATGAGGACACACCTGTATCTACCTTTAACCCACCATTTGCCCATTCTTATAGATTGGCACTTTAATGTCTTAAAAATATACACATACAAAGGAAAGACATTACATTATCATTTGCATGGTGCTAAACTTATTGTAGGCACCTGGCATCAAAATGTCTCTCCTTAAGGAAAAGGATTTAGGGGAATTTGAAGCATGACTTCGGTGCTAGCCAGCACTGACCAGCAAAGAGAATGAGAGCCTTCTGCCTCATACAATTATGCTGCCTGTTACATCTGGGAAGATCTGGGGACCCGTGAATGGTATTGTTTTGTCCTAACTCTACCTTCAGGCCAAGACAGAAGCACTTGCGTTACCCAGGAGACTGCAGGGCTGGGGTGAGGAAGGAGACTGACGGCTCCACCCCCAGGCACAATGGATGTGGAAACACTGTCTGGCAAGAGAGCAGGACTACAGATACAGCTGAGATGATCACACATGATTATTGGCACATTTGCAACTTTCCTTGGCATCTTCTCCCAACAGATATTTCCCCTTAGGGATTAGCTATGAAACCCTTACATGGGAAAGGACTTCCATGGCAGGTATACTTGCAGTTCAGAACTTTATCTTCCATATCTCAACTTAACTTCCATTTTGGACCTCCCTTCAGCCGACTGAGAGAAAGCAAATTCATCTTCCTTAGGGTTAGTCTTGGGATGATCATGCATCCTGGTTTGGCCTATCCCAGCTTAATTATAAGTACTTCCAACTGTGTCCTGATGTCCATATTTGGTCACCCTGGTGAGTCATCTTCCCAATCCTTAGGTCATCTCAAAGTTCCAAGAGGTTGACGTGCTTTGGTCTAGAAGAAGGGGACAGGGGTCTAATAACCCACTCCTGTTTCCTCTGAAATATCTATCATTTTGGCATGTGTGGGCAATCAGGCCTCGGAACTGGGACTTTCTGCTACCTCTCTCCCATGCTTGGGCAATGGCATCTTTCCAAGTCTGTCTATGCCCTGATGTGGAGATGCTGGCATCCTTCTCTGGGGTCTGCTGCTTCCCTGGTGCAATGCTGGGGATTTGGACCTTAGTCTGCACAAGAGGCAGCCTGATGTTCATACTGTCTTTGACTATAGGATGGATCTATTGGTACTTTTAATAGACATAATACAGCAAAAGTAATGGGCTGTCACTTCCAATATTAGGTTACAGAAAATTCTGGCTTCCGTCTTGTTTGCCCCCTCTTGCTCTTTTTCTGCTCACTGATGGAAACCAGCTGCCACACTGTGAGCTGACCTATGGAGAGACCCATTTGGCAAGGAAGGAACCCTCAGTCCAAACCCCTACGTGGTGCTGAATCCTCCCAGCAGTCACATGAATGAGCTAGGAGGCAGATCACCCCCCAGTCAAGACTTGAAATAACTGCAACCATGGGCAACACCTTGATCGAGGGTTTGTGAGAGGCCCTGAGCTGACCCAGGGTAAGGCAAATTTAGACCCTGACCCACTAAAGCCTTGAGATAATAAATCTTTGTTGGTTTGAGCTGCTAAGTTTTGGAGTAATTTGTTATGCAGCAATAAGTAGCTAATACAGCTCTCTCTGCCCTGGAGCCCTGCATCTCTCTTGCATCTTACTGATGCCAGGATTTAGAGCAAATCCCTTCTTGTAATAACTGTGTCTTTTATTTTCTGTATTCTAATGCTTTGACATCTGGGGCCTTGCTGACCTGGAGGGACTGACTGCCCTTCTCAGGACGAATTGGTCCTTTGAGACAGTAAACAATCTGCCTAAGAGAGTACTTGTTAAATATGAATCAACCAATCAGGACCCCACACCCCAACCACCTTTTTTTATTGAGCTCTTGTACTCTGGAACACTCTCTGCTGGTCCTAATCATCCTAGAGCCAAGTGCCAAGCAACTAGGGATAGCCCTTCTGCCCCAGAGCCTGCTAAAATTATTGAAACTAGCCACTCTAGGCCAGCTTACCCTGCCGTACATGTTTCTTCATGCAGAAACCACAATATAGGCTCCTGCCCCATTTCCCCTCCCTTTACCTCCTAATTAGACCTGTGGCTTCCCTGTGTGGCCTCCCATGGCACGCTGTGCTCCCTCCTCTGGGGAACTATGAATCACAAACTGTCTTTTATGGCAATCATCTCCTGATCTGTTTGACTTACTACATCTCAAATCTTCTATAACTTGACTATATTTTAAAATACTTCTCCTTTCTTCTTTCCTCCAAGCAGGGTCATCTTTTGTAGTTTTGTAGTTTTAGAGGGAAGCTTCCCTTTCCCTCCTATTTCTGATCAAAACAGTTTTCTGAATATCATACCACTCTCTTTATTTAACCACTAAATGTCAGAGACCGTAAATCTTTCCTGCTCTTAGTCCTGTCTGTGGGGCTTCTTCGAATATAAAAGAAATAAAAAAGGAAATACTAGGTGAAAAATGTGGAAGTTAATACTGCAGGACATTCTGCCAGAGCTGTGCATTTCCCCTCAGGTATGCAAAGCTTCTCCAAAGACAGTCCTGAAAGGGAACATCTCAGAAAGAACAGAACAGGACGTGGACATAAAATGGATAAAGCAGGCTAGGCTTAAAGGTAACCTTAGGTATTTACATGGTGAGGAGGACCATCAAAAATTCAGTAAATTCATCAAAGTGCACAAACAATGGGGTTTCCACACTTAGATTTTCTTTTATTTATTTATTTATTTATTTTTATTTCAGTATATTATGGGGGTACAAATGTTTAGGTTACATATACTGCCCTTGCCCCACCCAAGTCAGAGCTTCAAGTGTGTCCATCCCCCAGATGGTGCCCACGGCAACCATTAGGTGTGAATATACCCATCCCCTCCTCCTCCCTCCCATCTGCCCAACACCTGATAAATGTTATTACTATATGTGCACATAAGTGTTGTTCAGTTAATACCAATTTGATGGTGAGTACATGTGGTGCTTGTTTTTCCATTTTTGTGATACTTCACTTGGTAGAATGGGCTCCCGCTCTCTCCAGGATAATAGAAGAGGTGCTATATCGCCATTGTTTTTTGTGGCTGAGTAGAACTCCATGGCATATATATACCACATTTTATTATTCCACTCATGTATTGATGGGCACTTGGGTTGTTTCCACATCTTTGCAATTGTGAATTGTGCTGCTATAAACATTTGAGTGCAGATGTCTTTTTTATAGAGTGTCTGTATAATTCCCTTGTAATCATGAAAACGTGGGTAAT
>CAUYRT010066278.1:0-14227 GCA_963574885.1 Lepilemur ruficaudatus
TTTTTTTTGAGACAGAGTCTCACTCTGTTGCCTGGGCTAGAGTGCCGTGGCGTCAGCCTAGCTCACAGCAACCTCAAACTCCTGGGCTCAAGCAATCCTCCTGCCTCAGCCTCCCAAGTTGCTGGGACTACAGGCATGCACCACCATGTCCGGTTAATTTTTTCCATATAGTTTTAGTTGTCCAATTAATTTCTTTCTATTTTTAGTTGAGATGGGGTCTCGCTCTTGCTCAGGCTGGTTTTGAACTCCTGACCATGAGTGGTCCACCCGCCTCGGCCTCCCAGAGTGCTAGGATTACAGGGGTGAGCCACCGCGCCCGGCCCATAGTACATTTTGGTTTTAGTTTCTAGTGAGGTAGAAGTTTCACAAGTGTCCATTTTATTATTGTGCTTTATAATCTACTTATAAATTACATATGTTCTTTTGAATGTACAGGTATTATGTCATAAAACATATTAAAGCTGCCAATAACATATTTTCAACAAGTGACTTTTAGGAAATGAACTTGGAGATAGTCTGTTTGATTTTCATCATGCGATCTGTGGGGAATGTGGGGACTTTATTTTCCACTTTTTAACAACAGCGTATTAGCATACTTCCATTATAATGAGTATTTTGACAAGATGTTTATTTTAAATCTTCAACTTTTGAATCACTTCGTTATGCAACTTGTGCAACTGGCTCTTTGCTAAAAATTGCATTAATTTTTTTGGCTGGAACCAAATATTTTTTAGTCAAATATTAAAAATACACATGTAAAGGTTGTGGGACTTCCAAAATTATGTATGCACAGAATAAAGTATAATATTATCTGGTTAATACCAGAAGAATAACTTAGTAAAGAAACAAAACCCTTCTGAAACCAGCTTAAATAACTTTATTTAAGTACTTTATTCTAAAGATTTAGAGGAACTCAAAGTAAGAAATGGAATAGGTATGATAGGACCTATTCCATTTGGATGGGATGCTCTCTCTCCTCTCTCACTCTCTCTCTTCTCTCTCTCTTTCTCTTCTTTCTCTCTGAAGCTTGGCTTTTCTTATCTTTCTTTTATGTGGGCTTGGATAGTCATGGCAACCTCCGTGTGTGTGTGTGTGTGTGTGTGTGTGTGTGAGACTTGCCAGCACAACTTCTTTTAATTAACTGACTTTGTGGCTCACTATTGAATGTCCCCTTAGAGGAAATTTGATTGGCTCAGATAAGGGCAGGTGCTTGCATGTGGTCCAATCAGCTGTGGCCAAATAGAGACTAAATAGGTTCACATGGTACCTAGGCTGTCCCCTGCTGCGTCATGTGGGTGCATGTAAGAAGGTGTTGGCAGGGAAGAAATCAAGCATGTATAAACCACAGGTAACATGGACTAACAGAAACATCTGTGAACATTTTGTTTCCCCTTCACGAGAGAGACAAAAAAGAGAACTGTTAGATATATGGGAGATAGAGCCGAGCACAGGTAGAATTAAGCTTTTCTTATCTTCATTGGAATTAAAAATTAAATTCTTCAATCAGATATTTCCTAATGTTGCTCGTGTCCCCTGAATATCTTCCTTGTATGTGTGATGTGTGAGTGTGAACATGCCAATGCTAAAGCCCTTTAGAATCTGCATTTTAAAATGCTGGTTTCATAGTAGTCTAGAGATAACACATTTCTGGAGGAGATTCAGAATGGAAAGGATAATAAATAATCCTCTGGCAATTTTAGATTGGAACAAGTATCCTGAGATGATGAATTAACTAATCATATTGTTTATAAATCTGTTTCTGATCAAAATGCGAGTCTGGGGATATTTAAATTGATGATAAAGGGGCAGAATCACAAACATGGTCACATCCTCAAAGTCATGTAACAGGCGCAGACCAGAGTATGGTGCCCGCAGATCTGCACTGTAGGAAACTGGCGGCGACCTTGAGCCCCACCCACGTAATGTCCACAGCTGCATCACACGTGAAGACTGGGGAGGGACCCGGCAATCTGACTATAAAGGCAAAAACATCAATATGCCTGAAAAATAATGATGTCATAGATGAAATCATTGCTAACTCCACCACACGGGATGTGGGATGGATCTATGATAAGCAAATTTAGTGCTGGAAAGGTTTGCTGGAGGAAGGCTCCGGAGAGCCTTTAAAATGTGTCTATATACAGTCAGCTCAATTCTCCAAGGTTATAATGTTAATTTCCAATCCATTGTGGAACGTTTTATTTAATAAATACCTTTTTAGTTAATATTTTCATTTTCTCTATTAAATTTCAACCAGCGTTCTTTCCACTGACATTATCTGAGCACAAAATAAAGTATAATATTTTGGTTAATACCATAAGAATAACTTAGTAAGGAAACAGAACCCTTCCCAAACCAGGAGTGTTCTCCATTAAATTTCAACAGAGCGTCTCTGTTAAAGCTCCAAGCAATTGTAATGAGTAATTTGGAATTTCCTGATTTTCAATGTTTGACTTGGCAAGAAGAGTGCAACACCTGGCGATTATCCACACCCCTTCACTTTGATTAGTATGACCGATTTGGTCTTGATTCTTCATAGCTTCAGTCAGCAGATTTGTAGCTTAACATTTCCAATTCTGAACCTTGTTTTTTTGTTTGTTATTGTTTAAAATTTAATTAGGACTTCCAAGGTATCATGAAAGTATGAAAGTATTTTACAATAATAGCAAGTACACACGCTTGATTTATCACTTTTTGTCTGGCTTCAAAAAACATTATTTTGAGTTGCTAATAATACCTATTAATCATCAGTGAAAATGGGAGACTCCGCAGTGATCTGGGCTCACCATCACCATTTGTGCACAGCCATCAGCCAGTGGGCCTGACGTGTGCTGTTGCTGGAGTGGACACGTCTCTCAGTTGACAACCTGGTTCCCTGTACCATGGGTCACAGCTGTAGACAGAGAAGCTGACAGTATTTTTTTTTCTCATCAAAAAAGAAATCCTATGAAAATTGGTTAATCAAACTTAACTGAATATACTTTCAAAGCTGCCTTAAAAATGTATTTATTTGAATGTATTTAAAACGTTCTATGATCTCATAAGTCTGTAATATTTAAAGGAAGAATTTCATATAAATGTAGCACCAGGTTCTGGCAAAGGATACAGAGCAACTTAATGTAACAGACATTGCTTGTGGGAAGGCAAAATGGCGCAGACACTCTGGAAAAATAGTTTGGCAGTTTCTTATAAAGTGAAACATACTTACGATGTGACCCAGCAATCTCACTCCTAGGTATTTACCCAAGGGGAAGGAAGAGTATGTTCTCACACAGAAGTGTGCATGAACGTTTGCAGCAGCTTTGGCTGCCATGAGCAGTAGCGGGGAACTCTAGCCGGTGTTTCTCGACTGGAGAATGGATAAAGGAACTGCGGTGCGTTCCTTTCGTCCGTGTGACGAAATGCTGCTCAGCGGTAGAGAGGAACCCACTGCTGCTCCACACAGCGCGGATGGGTCTCGAATGCGCCTCGCTGAGCGGAAGAGGCAGGATTCCAAGAGCTGCCTGCTCTGCGACTCCATGTATATGGCATCCTTACAAAAGCAAAACTATGGGGACAAATAACAGATCAGTGGTTGCCAAGCGCTGGGATTTAAAGAGAGGGTGACTGCGAAAGAGGCATGCGGGACTCTGTGGGGACGATGGCACTGTTCTGTATCTTGATCGTGGCAGGGGTTGCGTGGCTGTTTCTCAAAACTCTAAGAACTGTGTGCTCAAAAGGGTGAATTGTGCTATACCTAAATTGTACCTCAATAAAAAAGGAAAATAATTTTCTTAAAGCCTGCAGTTTTACAATAGTATTGGCTTTAAAAACTGTCGTTAACCAAAACATTAGTTTTGAACATGTTAGCGCTTTGGTGATGCAGAGCCGTCTGTTGGTTCTGAATAATTAAGCACGGGTGTGGCTCCGTAATTCCCATGGGGAGAATAAAACCAGTATATAGGACAAAAAGTGGCTGGTTTTCAACATTCCGTTTTATGTATATCCTAAGCTTGAGTAACCTCAGTGGATATTGATGAGCTGCTCTTATAAATTACACTCCACGTTTCTTTTTTTTTTTTTCTTCTTGGGATGAGACATAAGTCTATTTATATTTTATACATACCTTTTATACATAGCCTGAAGGTAATTTAATATAGTATTTTTAATTATATTGTGCATGAAAAAAAGTTTTGACTGCATTTTGATTGTGACCTGTCACATAAGGTCCAAGTGTGAGATTCTTAGGCAGAGCTCTTGCTGTCATTTTAACGTAAGAACATTTTAATGCATAGGATCCTTGTTTTTCTGAGTCATAAAAACAACTAAAGAAAAAAGTATTGGAAGTGTTCCTATTAGTGCTTATCAAATTATGGCATTCTATAATTCTTTTTTACAAAGTGTATGACATGTTGTAAAAAAAACTAAAATTATCTGAGAAGGGGAAATTGAAGCCATCTCTCCTATAAAAATTAAGGTAGGATTTTTTTTTTAAGTAAATGGAAACTTTAATTTATTCACTATTATATTGTCTGTATTTGCATAAGTATAGTGTACCAGAAATAGAAAAATTACTCTGTCCTTTTATCTAAGTGTTCAGGCATGTACTGTTTATGACCATTTTGTTAATTAAAATTCTAGCACAATACTATGAAATAAACTCACATTTAGTTTGTGCACATAATACTACTACCGTAATAGGTGATACATTAAAGACTTTTTTGTAATTAAGTATGTTTTATAGTCAGCCAACACTGGATTTTAATCTTCTCTTTCTAATACATTAAGAGAACAACAGGATGAGGATAGTTTCTATAACCAATGAACAAATATATTTTAAAAGTGCATGTAAACATAAATTCTCTTAAGTAAAATATTGAATATAGTTGTAATAAGCTGAGGGATGTGTTCAATATAATTAAATATGTATCAATCCAGGTGTACATATATCTTCAGAGATTGATGGAGAATAAATATTTAGATAGAAAAACAGATAAATTATTATGGGGAAATGATATTCCATAAACCATATGCAGAAAAATATTTTTTCAGACATATCATCAAATATTTTCAGTGGATTTTCTTACACCATGTACAATAGCTTATTACATACTAAAATAGGGAAAATGAGGCATACCATATGAGACTGCTGTAATGTAGTTATCATGGCACTTGGTCCACAGGGTGTTCAACAAATGGGAATTACTCTTACTACATATTGTTTGATCTCTTCATACAGGCCTGCTGGCGTCTGTGCAGGCATCCCTGGCCCTGGGCAGAGCTGTGATGTCAGCGACTGGCTCTCCTGCTCTTGGCCTCCCCTGGGGTTCCCCGACATGGCAATAAGGACTCCCCTTTCTGATCTCTGAGAGCCTCAGTTCCCCCTCCTGTCTGAACAGCAGGAATAGAGCACAGCCTGATCGTTTTAAAGATTAGGTTGCTATGGTCTGAAAGCCTGCGCCCCCCCCAAATCCGTGTGTTGAGATTCTGACCCCCAGGGTGATGGTATGAGGAGGTGGGGACTTTGGTGGGTGAGTAGGTGAGGAAGGCAGCAGAGCCCTCATGAGCAGCATTAGTGCCTCACAAGAAGAGGCCAGAGAGACCCCTCATCCCTTCTGCTATAGGAGGACACAATGAGAAGTCACCATCTGTGGACTATCCCCTCACACCAAATCTGCCAATACCTTGATCTTGAACTTCTCAGCCTCCAGAACTGTAAGAAATAAATTTCTGTTTTTTATAACCTACCTAGTTTATGGCATTTTGTTATAGTAGCCTAAATGAACCGAGACAAATACTTTAGTATGCCCAAATTTTAATCAGTCACTTTAGGTCTTTTATCCCTAATATCATATAGCACAGTGTCTGGTATATATTGGATATTCAGTAAAGGCTTGCCAAAAGAATGTTAGTGTTCCTTTGTAAAATAATCATTTCAAGGCTCAGCACAGTGGCTCACACCTGTAATTCTAGCACTTTGGGAGGCCAAGGCAGGAGGATCAGTTGAGGTCAGGAGTTCAAGAACAGCCTGGGCAACATAGCAAGACCCTGTCTCTACAAAAATTAGAATTAAAATTATTCCAAAAGAAAAAGAAAAGAGTATGGTGTCCTTATCTTGTCATCCAGATGGTCAGTGGGAGAGCCAGGGTTTCGCTGCAGATCTGTGAGTTGAGAAGCCACAGTCTCGTCACTGTGAACAGAGCCTTCCCTGCATGTACATAGGAAACGTCTTTCTTTTTCATTTTCTTTTTCTTGTATTCTTCTTTTTGGAGGACAGGGGGACAAAGTAGCACCTTGGTTACGCTTTCTACACCAAACTAATGTAAATATTTGGCTTCCCTAAACATCGGTTGCGACAAATGGCAAACCCTTTGTCCTGCTGCTGGGAGGTGACTGATAGCCAGTGCAGGGCCTTGAGGCAGAGGCTGACCGGGATCTCCTTGACCTCCTAGGAGCCGAGGTGACGTACATGAACATGACCGCCTACAACAAGGGCCGGCTGCAGTCCTCCTTCTGGATTGTGGACAAACAGCACGTCTATATCGGCAGTGCCGGCTTGGACTGGCAATCCCTGGGACAGGTAATCTTTCCACATTATCTAAACTCAAAGGTCTGTCAGCATCGAAACTACCACCTTCATAAAGCACTCAGCCACCTCCCCTGTGGATGAGGGAACTTAAACCTATGGCATTTATTTTTTCAATTGTGTGGTTTTAAGAGGTTCACTTTCATTTATTGTGGAGTGATAAACCTTTCCTTGTCAGAATCATCTTACCCCCCCCCAAAAAAAGAAAGGAAAAAAAAAACTGCAACAAAAGCTTCAGTGCTTTTGTAATTCATCTGCTGCATCCAGATTCTTTAAAGCAGGTTGGTCTGTAATTTATGTTACCCAGACCTAAATTTTCAGGATAATATCACATAATTTATGAGACAGAGGAAAACATAAAAATTCAGCATAGGATAGTATGTTTTGGGATAGTAATCATTTGAGTTATTTCTTTAGTAAATCTTAATATGAAGATGTCATCATCTCTCTCTTTGCAAATGATTAACTTGATATATCTTGAAAATACATCTAGACAGTCTTTCAATTTTCATATATTCATTTGTGCCAAAGCTAATCCACAGAGGATTACGAAATCACCATCTTTCCATTGGTCAACCAGTGGCAGGAAGTTTCTGGTCATGGGTGCTTGGGCAGAGTGGCCAATAGGTTGTGCCTGCTACAGGGCTCACCAGCACTCTGTTCTAACTGAGCTCTTTGACGCTGAGATCACTGAGCTCACCCAGTGAGTTGCGCTGCGCTTCCGTTTATCTCTTATGGGAAAGAAGGCATTGGTGTGCAGAGACGCCTCCCACTATAGCCCCGTAGAGAAAGACAACACCGTGTTCGATAAAATCTGAAAGACGGTGGCATCATATTTGTAATGTCAGCGCCTTTGCCTCCCAATTTCCACTTTTTTTTCTTCTTAAACTACTACCTTCCAGACACACTTAGTCATCTGTTTTTCCTCTTTTATAGTGAGGCAGGTAAAAGTGCTCAGAGTAAAAGAAACATACAAAGGGGAAACTAAAATTCTAAAAATTCAATTGTTTCCTTCTCCACTGAATAGATGGTATAGAGCAAAAGTAAAACTTAACTCAAGGTGAGTTTTTTTCTAGTTTGGTATTTAAAGGATAGTCAAAGTATAATCCAGCCTCAAGGGTCAAATACTTGTTGTTTCTAATAAGACAGTCTCTCTCCCCAGCAAAGAGGGGGAACCACTGAAAGAAAATGCCATGATTCTTTGGGGATAAAGACACCATCAACGATTGAGAAAACATGGTTTATTCTACATTTGCTCTGGGAAGTAAAAGAAAGTGCTTTCTACAGATTAAAAAATGATTCTGAAGAAAATAATAACAATAATGGTAGCAATAATTAGCATATATTAAATACCAGGGGCTATTCTAAGCCATTTAAATTATTTATTTATTTCATGCCTCACAGTGGTCCCATGAGATAAATATTATTATTATCTTGGTTTGATAGATAAGTAGACTTGAGCCCAGAATTGAATTTCAATGTTGACTCTTTAAAGCTTGCACCTTCTAATATTAATTTTGATGTGAAAAATACAAATTTTGACTCTATGTGTCTGATGGCCCTTCAAATACACATACAAAAAATATTTATTACGACAACTTTGGCTGACTTTCGAAACAAAAAGTAATGCAATAGTAGTATAAAGCGTCATTAAAGTATTTAGCAGAAACTAGTCTAACTTATGGAAATGTCTCAGTTCATCCTTTGCTCTTTTTGTACTTACAAAGAGCTCATCGGTAGATATCTTCTACCCAGTGGTTTTCAGCTGGATCTCATAGTAAACACGTAAAATTGGTTCTATACCAATATTGATTGCATGTAAATTCTGCTAAGTGTTTTTTTCACTTGAGAAATAGTTTGCTTTCATTTTTTTTTAAAGAAAATGCTCTTCTCCACCACCAAATTTTATTTATGTTATTACTAACTGAAACTAATTGATGCGGTCTAAAGTTTTGTGAATTCCACTTGAATGAGGTTTGAATAACTGAGGTTTTGTGACATTTTTCTCCAAATTTAGGAGCAAGTTGTCTTTATGTCTTTCATTTCTTGTTACTCCTTTCCTTGGACAGACACATTACATATATTCAAGTGTTGGTCTCTGCTTGAAGACTGTTCCTTTCTGTTTGCTTTTTGTTGTTGTTTTGTAGAAAAGTAGGTTGATCTTTTAAATGTTCATTCTTTACCTACATAGTCATTTGGATGTTATTTTTTTAATGGATCCTCATTGTGAAATGTGACATTTTCGCCGACTATAAACATGGTAAATTTGGAGTAAGCATAAGCTGCAAGTTATTTCCTGTTATTCACATGAAGAATCGAAGCTGCCTTCTGCTCTGTCCTTGCTTAGACCTGCCCAAATGGTAGCTGGTTTCCCCCCATTATAGGGAAGACCGGAGTTGTCCACAAGTCAGAGGAAGAAGTGGGAAAGCACCAGGACCCATTTCTCTGTGTCCCGACCAGTTAAGTTTTTTTCCTCAGAGCCCATCAGCAGCTTGTGAGTCATTGAACCTCATTCTCAGTAGGAATTGGAGAATTGAAACCTCTTGATTATGCCATAGCATGGAGGTGGTTGGTCCCTGCAGATCTGTCGAGCTAACCCACACATGAGAATAATAAACAGAGTGGATTTTTTTTAGGTTTCTCTCCTTATGCTCGAATATATCAACAAAGTCTTACTTCTAAAAACCTACTATTCCTTAAGTATGGAGTATGTGTAATATAGGAATTTAAAAATAAACTTATTTTGTGATGCATCATAAATTCATGAATAGGAAAACCATGAAAAAGCTCTAACCACTCGAAATATTCTCTTAAACAGAAGACAAGTGAAGAGTCATATTCACCAGCTAATCAATGAAAACTGCCCTTGGGGGAGAGTGACCTTGGGTTGGTGGAGAAAAGGCAGAAGTCTTGAATAAAACACATACCTTGGTGGGAAGCATTTAAATCATCAGTGATTTCAAGCCATATGGGACTTCCCATATGGTCTGTTTTTGTAGAAATCTGCATTCTTCTGTTGGTTGTAAATTTAATAGTAAGTTAAAATTCCTGGGGGTCAGGGAATTGGGACAAGGCAGAGGGAAGAAATCTTTGCCAATAGGCTATTAGTTATGTACCAGACACTATGCTAATCGCTTTTTTCATATTTTTTCATTTATTATTGCAATCGAAGGATAGATATTGTCTCTATTTTCCTAATAATTAAAACACTATTTGAAAAATAAGAACAAACAGATCCCACTGCTGCTCTTATCTCCCACAACATAATAAAATGCTGTCTAATTTGTATAGGAGTTAAGCATTTGGAGATGATTCTCCTGTTCTTTGGATTGACAGTTAAGTTGGCAGAGTCTGCATGTTTCATTTCATTCCTAGCAATTTGGGACTCAGATGCAAATCACCCCAAAGTTACCATTTCCTCATTTTTCTGCTGCTAAACCAAACTTTTAAAAATAAAATAAATCTCATTCCTATTCTCTTAGCAAGCTTTCCTATTTTCCTTTTGGAAGAGACTCTATTTTTTGATGGGAGTGGAGATATAAGCTAGGGAAAAGGCAGGGTTTAAAACTCTTATAAATGAACATTTAACATCCCTTTCACTTCCCTGCATCTGTGTGTTGACTGCCAACCTACTCAGGACTTCCTTTTCATCAACACCCACTCCTCCTCCTCCCCCTCCTCCTCCTCTTCCCCCTCGTCCTCCTCCTCCCCCATCTTCCTCTCCTCCTCCTCCTCCTCCCCTCCACACCTGTGCATAGACACTGCCTCCTCCCTGGCCCAGCCTTTCCCACAACTCTCAGAATTTGAGGTCATGTTATTACACTTAATCATCTCTCTTAAATTAGTGTTCCTTTCAACTGTGCTTGACTATGTGGGATTTTTCTTGGTCTGCTTCAGTGTGACATAAAACATTGCTCAGCAGGACCCATGCATTAGAACAGATTTTAATTTGAGCAAAGTTGGGTGTGAAGCTAACAATCACAAAAAAAGAATTATAATACATGTGCCAAATGTCAAATTCAGCCTATGTCATTGGTTTTATATTTCGTGAGGTTTTCCAGTGAAATCAATGATTATTTCTATCAGTCATTGCCTTAAGTCTACAGTAAGTAGGAGAAATAATGAAACTAATAATAACAACTTAATGTATTGAGGGCTTTCTCTATGCTAGGCAGTCTTCTAAGCATGTAAACAGTATGAACTCATTCAATTTTCACAATAACCCTTTCTTGGAAATACTATTCTTATAAATTTATTTTACAAAGGAACAAGCTAAGACACAGATGACTAACTTACCCAAGGTCACCTTCCAGGAAGTAGCAAAGCTAGAATTTAAACCCAAGCCATCTTACTCCAATCCCTCACTCTTATTTCACTAAATTTTAAAAATAAATACATTTAGGAAAAATCATTTTCTTTCATGATCTTGCTGTGATGCTAAGTTATAGATTTTTTTCTCTCTTGCCTTTTTCTTTAAGAAAAACGAATACAATTCATCAAGAAACCCTTCACTCATTCACATCTTTCCAGTTGCAAACCCATGATGATGTGGCAGCCACAAAATGCCAACACTTGCTCAATACTTGAGCTCTGCAAACTCAATCCCTGAGTTGAATTTCAAACACTAGGAAGTCAGTATGTGTTTGCTTCTGTAGACATACCTTGGATATACTGTGGGTTCAGCTCCAGGCCACCACAATAAAGCTAATATCACAATAAAGCAAGTCACACACATTTTTTGATTTCCCAGTGTATATACAAGTTATGTTTACACTATACTGTAGTCTGTTCAGTGTGCAGTAGTAGCATCATGTCGGGAAAAAAGTGCATATTTTGATTAAAAAATCCTTTTGCTAAAAAATGATAACAATCATCTTAGCCTTCAGTAAGTTGTAATCTTTTTGCTGGGGGAGGGTCTTGCCTCCATGTTGGTGGCTGCTGACTGATCAGGGTGGTGTTTGCTGATGGCTGGGGTGGCTCTGGCACTTTCTTAAAATAAGATAACAAGGAATTTTGCTACATTGATTGATCTTCCTTTCATGAAAAGATTTCTCTGTAGCATGAAATGCCGTGTGATAGCATTTGACCCACAGTAGAACTTCTTTCAAAATTGGAGTCAATTCTCTCAAATCTGCCACTGCCTTATCAACTAAATTTATGTAGTATTCTAAATCCTTTGTTTTCATTTCAACAATGTTCACAAAATCTTTATCAAGAGTAGATTCCATCTCAAGAAACCAATTTCTTTGCTCATCCATAAGATGCAACTCCTCATCCATCCAAGTTTTATCATGAGACTGCAGTAATTCAGTCACACCTTCAGGCTCCACTTCTACTTCTAGTTCTCTTGCTATTTCCACCACATCTGAAGTTACTTCTCCCACTGAAGTCTTGAACTCCTTGAAGTCATCTATGTGGGTTGGACTCAACTTCCAAACTCCTGTTAATGATAATTTGACCTCCTCCCATGAATCGTAGATGTTCTTAATGGCATCTAGAATTGTGAATCTTTTCTGGAAGTTTTTCAGTTTACTTTGTCCAGATCCATTAGAGGAATCACTATCTGTGACAGCTATAGTCTTATGCTTATGAAATGTATTTCTTAAACAACAAAACCAAAAAGTCAAAACTACTCCTTGATTCATGGGCTGCAGAATGGATGTTGTGTTAACAGGCATAAAAACAACATTTATCTCCATCAAAGATCTTGGATGACTAGGCACATTGTCCATAAGCAGTAATATTTTGAAAGGAATCTTTTTTTCTAAGCAGTAGGTCTCAACAGTGAGCTTAAAATATTCAGTAAACCATGTTGTAAACAGAGGTGCTGTCATCCAAGCTTTGTTGTTCCATTTACACAGCACAGGCAAAGTAGGTTTAGCATAATTCTTAAGGGACTTAGGATTTACAGAATGGTCACCGAGCACTGGCTTCAACTTAAAGTCATCAGCTGCATTAGCCCCTAACAAGAGTCAGCCAGTCCTTAGAAGCTTTGAAGCCAGGCACTGACTTCTCCTCTCTAGCTGTAACAGTCTTAGAAGGCGTCTTTTGATATAAGGCTGTTTCACCTACATTGAAAACCTGTTTCTTAATGTAGCCACTTTCCTCAATAACCTTAGCTAATTTCTCTGGATAACTTGCTGTAGCTTTCACATCAGCAGTTGCTTCTTCACCTTATACTTTTATGTTATCGAGATGGTTTCTTTCCTTAAACCTCATGAACCAGTCTGTGCTAGCTTCCAACTTTTCTCCTGCAACTTCCTCACCTCTCTCAGCCTTCATGGAATTGAAGAGAGTTAAGGCCTTGCTCTGGATTAGGCTTTGGCTTACGGGAGTGTGTCACTGGTTTGATCTTCTATCCAGACCACTAAAACTTTCTCCATATCACTAATAGGCTGCTTCCCTGTCTTATCGTTCATGTGTTCTCTGGAGTAACACTTTTAATTTCCTTAAAGAACCTTTCCTTTGTATTCACAGCTTAGCTAACTCTCTGGTGCAAGAGGCCTGGCTTTTGGCCTGTTTCGGCATTCGACATGCCTTCCTCACTAAGCTTCCTCATTTCTAGCTTTTGATTTAAAGTAAGAGATACGCAACTCTTCCTTTCACGTGAACACTTGGAGGCCATTCTAGGGTTATTATTTGGCCTGATTTTAATATTGTGTGTCTCAGGTAATAAGGAGACCCAAAGAGTTGGGGGGAAACAGGCAGTTGATGGAGCAGTTAGAACGCAACGCAACATTTATCCACTGAGTTTGCCGTCTCATACGAATGCAGTTTGTAGCATCTCAAAACAATTATGATAGTAACATCACACAGATCACTGATCACAGACACCATAACAAATAATAAGAATGAAAATGTTTGAAATACTGTGAGGATTACCAAAACGTGTCACAGAGACACAAGGTGAGCACATGCAGTTGGAAAAAATGGTGCCAATGGACTTGCTCGACGTGGGTTGCCACGAACCTTCCATTTGTAAAAAATGCAACATCTGTGAAGCTCAGTGAAGCACAGCACACTAAAACGGATCAGGTGCTCCTCCAGAATTCCTGGCTGCAGGAAGTCCTGTGGGAACGAAGAGAAACTGCCACAGGCTTTCCACACAGGGGTCTGGATTTGTCAAGCTGCTGAAAACACCACGGAGGGGACGAGAAACGCAGCACTAACAAAGCAAACAGAAACTAGCCGTGTGTGAAGCTGAGAGAAAGGGCACAGTGGTCTTCAAACCACAGGGCTCTGGAGGAGTGGTGCTGGAATAGGAGACACTGGAAGGAAACGGTGAAAATCATGTTTTAGACAAAGCTACATTAATAATTTTTTGAACAAATCCTCTTAAATGAACAATGAATAGTTAGCCTGGAATTAAAGATGGGATTCAGTCGGTTCATTGGTCACAAGAACATGGCAACTCTGGAGAGGGGAGATTTTTAAAATATGTCTTTTAATATAATTAGAACAAACAGGAATAGGCCTATTTAAACTCTTCTGGCCGGGCGCGGTGGCTCACGCCTGTAATCCCAGCACTCTGGGAGGCCGAGGCGGGTGGATTGCTCAAGGTCAGGAGTTCAAAACCAGCCTGAGCAAGAGCGAGACCCCGTCTCTACTAATAATAGAAAGAAATTAATTGGCCAACCAAATATATATAGAAAAAATTAGCCG
>CAUYRT010066279.1:0-12134 GCA_963574885.1 Lepilemur ruficaudatus
AAATTAGAATTTAATTGTCTAGTAAAATTCTTTTTTAAAAGCAACTCACACATTTTATCCTATAATTTGACTGTGGTTCTTACATGAATTTTGATATTAAATAAGAAATTCTGGACAGGCACAGTGGCTCATGCCTATAATCCTAGCACTCTGGGAGGCTGAGGCAGGAGGATCACCTGGTACCAGGAGTTTGAGGTTGCAGTGAGCTATGATGACACCATTGCATTCCAGCCTGGGTGACAGAGTGAGACCCTGCCTCAAAATAAATAGGAAATGTTCTGAGGGCAAGATCAAGTGGGTTGTTTTTTTTTTTTAATTTCTGCTTCTGATGCTTTAACCAGTGCCTCAAACATAATAGTCAATATTTATTCATTAAATCAAAGTTTTAGCTTCTGTCTCATAGTATAGAAAAGTGACTTGAAAATGAACAACCAGAATTATTAATACAAATGAAAGACTTTTGAGATATAAAGGATCAGGGGCCGGGTTATATTTGCCGCTAGCAATAGCAGACCCTGCCCGCTCCCCTTACTTCAGGGAACAAGAAACTCCAGAGCCTTTTCTCATGTGCGCTGAGCCTGTGGAACTGGAGGTCACAGGCGAGCCCCAGGAGCAGGAGGCTCTGACTCTGCGGGACCGTTAGTGAACTGGTGCCCGGTGGAGTAGCAGATTAAAACGCTCCCTGTGAAGAAAAACCAGCGCGTTCTACAAAGAGCAGCAGAGCCCCTGCCCCGGCCCCGCGTCCGTGGGCTGCGGTGTGACCCTCAGATGCGGAGGGCGGAACGTCCCCGCAGTGCAATGAAATAAACAACCAAACTCATCATCGAGTCACTGATAACACTAAAATTTGTCCTAGTCAACATTATATAATGATGGGGAATTACTTAAACATGGTGCAAAATATTTTGGAGAAAGGAATTCCCAGTCTTCAAACACTTCACATTGTATTGCTTATACACAAAAATGCGTTATTTTGAAAGTCAGAATATCACTCACTTTATCAATTGTAAAAGCAACCTCCAGGAATTTTTTGCAACAAACGTCTCAGCTCACCTGTGACAAATGATCTGAATAATTGAGGTACTCGTCCTCGAGATCCGCACCGTCTTGTTGCCCACTCAGCTTTTTCATCCCATTCCAAACGCTGAGTTCAGGCTGCTCGAACTCATTTTTCTTGTGCTGAATGAGGCATTGAATTAAATTCTCTAAATACAAATTAAAGCCAGGAAGATTTGTGTCTTGTTAAATGACATGACGATGCTTTGAGTCAAAGGAGTTTGCGAGAGCTGCTCACACCACATTGGTTTTGCCTGTACTTTAAACTCTTTCCACATTTCACTCATGTATTCCCACAGAAATGCATAAATCTTAGAGAAACTAGAGTCAGCTGAAAACAAGAAATGTTCTAAGCATTTACCGTGAATAAAAGATATTTGAGAAAGTAGGCTGGAGAAAATTGGGACGCGCACTGAAATGAGTAGCAATAGCTGATGAGCTACGCTGATTTCAGAGATACACATGTATCTTGTTAAGGAAACTGCCTGATCCAAAATGACTATGCCACTGTATGTTTCTAACTGTCTGTGCTCCTATGTGATTCACTAATTTACTGTGTCCCCGTGTTTCTTCATGATGATCCAATGGAAAAGAACAAATGATACTGAGATGGAGGGAGTTAGGAAATGTACATAGATGAAAAACAAGAGCTTATTGCATAAACAATGTTTCCTTATTGTTTGGTTCCTACAAATGAAAGTCAAACGCGCATATTTAAGTCTTTTGGTCCATGCTGCAAGTTTGCCCTCCAGAAAGGTTAAACAAGTTTACAGTCCAAGAAGCAGCATGCAGAAATGCTACTAAACAGTTTGGCCTGGCTTTGAGAAATGTCTCATTCTTGGTTTAATTTGCATTTTTCTTTATTTTCATCGTATATCGTCTGGTTGTATTTCTTCTTTCTAATTTACTAGTCTTTTTGCCAATCATTTTTGACTAAGATAATTGATCAATAATTAATACATCGGCTCTTATAATTCAGTATTCTTGTGATTAATATTCTTATTTGCTTTATTTTTCTCTTTGAGACAGAGTTTTTTATTTTTCTATTTTGCATTCAGTCTTTTGCTTTACGGATTCTGCCTGTTTAATCATGTTTAAAACTTCCTCCCTCCTCCAAAATTATATAAATGTTTATCTTAATTATCTCATCATCTCTTTATGACTTCATCTTTCACATTTAAATCTTCAAACCATCTGGATTTTACTTTACAGTAGAGAGCATGGAAGAGTGAGACCTGAATTTTCTTTCAAATGATTAGCAAGTTGTCACAAAACCTTCTCCACCGATTCACTGGACGGTCACTTTTATCATACAGTACACTGTTATTTATGTTTGGATCTATGATTCAGAGATCAATTACGTTCAGAAATAGATCTAATTATTGGAAGAAATTTTAGAACACGTGAGGTATTCTTATATTGGGTTGGTGCAAAAGTAATTGCAAATCTCCTCTAAAAATTCTCCACTATTAGTTTGAATGTTTCTAAGAGTTTGATAGAAAGTTCCTTCTATTGAATGAAAGTTGACCCCCACCCACCTGCCAACACACAGTGACACACAGTTCTGACCCCTCTGTACCAGATGCCAACACACATCTTCTGTAAACGCTTTAGGCTTTGTGGCCACAGGTCTCCATCACAACTACTGAGCTTGGCCGTTGTACCACAAAATAGCTATGGATGATACGTAAATAAGGCGGTGTGCTCATGTTCCAGTCAGCCCTTATAGACGGACACCACAGTTGGTACTTTCTAAATAAAATGTTTTGAATTGGCATGGGTATAAATGATCTGATGTGACTTACCATAAAATTATGTAAACAGCTGAACAAACTCTGAATAAAAGTACAAGCTCATGAGTATGGTAAAGGCGAACAAAAATTTTAAGTATGTCACAGACTTAGATAAGTTAACGCATCGCTAAATTTTTTCTTTTTTGTTTACTTTTTAATGTATCTTTTCTGAGAAATGTATTTAGACATATTTTATGGTCCAGCATGTGTTTTACCTTGGTAAAATTTTGTGTACGTCGCCTGTCCTGCCCCATTTAACCACTCTTCTTCTGCAGCTTCAATTATATATGCAGTATACCACTCGATCCTGAAGCCCAGCCTGAGCCTGGCTCTGTCCTTGTTCATTCTCTCTGTCTGTCTGTCTGTCTCTCTGTCCCCCAGATTTCACAAATTGACTGTTTCACTTTAACTTATCTTCATGTCCATAGACTATTTCTTTAGCCATCTCCAATCTGCTGTTAAGAATATTAGTGATTATTTTAAAAATTTCAGAGACTTTTCCATTTTAGAATGTCCATTTATTTTTTCATTGTACGTTTCTCTGATGGGTTACCCATCTCTTCCCTCACTGTAACCGTATTTCCCTTTACGTTTTTGACCGTATTTATAATAGCTGTGTTTGATTCTTTGCCAATTCCAGCACGTTGGTGATCTCCATGTCTGTTTCTATTGATACCTGTTCTTTTGGCTGTATATAATTTGCTACTTTTTCCATGTCTGGTAGTTTTGTGTACTAGATTTTGGGGATGATGCATCCTGAAGACAGTGGCTTTTGTTAACTTCTGGGGATTATTCATTTTTGTCCCTGCAGACAGTTACCTTCTGGGCTGATCCCCTTGAACTCACAGAGATTTGGTTTCAAACTTCGTCAGAGCAGGCCTCTAGGCGTGAACTTTCTGGAATTTTAACATGTATATCATATATGTGTGTATATATATATGCATGTGTATATGTGTATATATTAATAGTATATGTGTATGTACCTATACATGTGTATATATGTGTGTATGTGTATATATGTATGTGTATATATGTATAGTGTATAGTACGTGTGTATATAGGTATATGCATTTATATATCTGTATATACGTATGTATTTGCATGTGTGTACGTATGTGTGAAAATATATAGTGTGTATATATGCACACAGTATGTATGTGTATATGCATGTATGTTACATGTACACACGTGTGTATGTGTGCATATATATATTTGGATCCTCTGTGGAGTATCAGTCGGACAGTTACGTCCACGGCCCCCCCTGCGGAGGTGTGTTCTCCCAGCTCGCTTGCTGAGGATGTTCTCCTTGCTGGGTTCTCACTCACGCTCGTGTCTTACCTGACTTCCTGTGTTGCTCGGGACCAGGGCTTGTCTTGCTTCCTTATGCTCCACAAACCCCTGAACAGTTCTTTCCTTTTAAGCCCCATGAATCCACATTGAAGAAAAGCCTGCTTAACATTTCATCCGTCCTTTTTTGGAATGCCGTACAAGCCCAGTTTTTTCCCTAAGTCTGGTTAGCAGTTTTGCTGGAAATGGAAGTTTTCCTGTCAGCTTTTGTTGCAGTGTTTCCAGGCTGTGTTACTGAGGACATGAAAGATTCCGACTTATTTTTTCACATTCTTTGAGAATTACTCACGTCACCAGCATGCAGTATCCTTCCTTGTGCCCCGCACCGCTGTGTTCTTTTGTGTTCCACATTATTGTTTCAAGTGAGTATTGGTGCGCCTCTCTTCTTTTTGTTACTGTTTGCTGAGTATTTATCGTCCTTTATTTTCATGCCTCCTGTATCATTTTAATTATCTTTTATACTGAGTGAAAAATCAAAGTGAATTTGTATTCTGTTTACAAACACCTCTGTTAATAGATAAAAGTGACCCATTAGTAATATTGAGAATATTACTACTTTGAGGCATATGGCTGCTGTGTTATTTTCTGCTTTCTTATTATCTCTCTCTCCCTCTGTTTTTTTTTTTTTTTTTTTTTTTTTTTTTGGTGAGATAGGGTATCACTCCATTTCCCAGGGTGGAGTGCAGTGGTGAGATCACAGCTCGTTGTAACCTTGAATTTCTGGGCTCAAGCAATCCTCTTGCCTCAGCCTCTCAAGTAGCTGCAACTACAGGCACACACCACCATGCCCAGTGATTTTTTTGTGTGTGTGGAGGCAGGGTCTTACTGCGTTGCCCAGGCCGATCTCGAACTCCTGGCCTCAGGTGGTCCTCCCACCTCAGCTTCCCACAGTGCTAGGATTATAGGCATGAGCCGCCACAGCTGACCCTTATTTTCATGTTTTCTAGTTGCTTATTTTTCTCTTCCTGTATCCCACCGTCTATTACAATGTAACAATATCACCGTACTTAGTAGCTTAAAACAACGCACATTTATTTTCTCAGAGTGCTATGATCGGGAGTCCAGGCACAGCTTAGCTGGGTCCTCTGCTAAGGTTACATATTCCTGCCTCGAATACACCGATAACCTTAGCAGGCTTCAAGTTCCTTTCTCACCCATTCCTACTTTGGCCATTTACCTTTTGACTGGCTGGAACTCTAACTTGAGAATTAAAAAACCATCTAAGTAATAAATAATTATTTCCCTTAAAACTATATCTTTCTAAATTACTTGCTCACTTCTCTTTAAACCCACTCCTTTTCTCTTGGGTTAACTTTGTGCATTTCAAAATATTACTGTCTTGCTCTCACTCTGGAATTGTGCCCTAATTAGGTATAGAATTCTTGAATCACGGGGTTTTTTTTGTTCCATCTGAATTATAAAGATACTGTTCCATTGTGTGCTTCAAAATACTTCATGTGTCAATCTGATCTTTGTTTCTTTGTACATAGGTTCCTTCACTTTTCCAACTTGCAAGAGATTTCTTTTTATCTTTGGCTTTCTGAAATTTGACATTCAGGTATTTTAAGTTTTTTTTTTTTTATTTCAAACAATTTACTATTTCTTATGATCCTGTGGACTGACTGAGCTTTTCTCCTGCTTCAGGTGGGAACTAGGATGACGGGAGAATGAACAGCCTCATTCACAAGGGCCGGCAGCTGGCACCGGCTGGATTACTTACGTCTCTGTGTTCTGTTCATTTACAGAGGACAATTTCAATGTATGTACATTTCTTTCCCCAGATCTAGGAAAGTTTCTTCGGTTGTTCTTTGAATATTTTCCTCTTACGTTATCTTTATTCCCTTTTTGTAGGCAATAGTGTACTGACATTACAGTTTCGAGTTCCGACTTCCGTGCCTCTCTTTCATACTTTCCACATCTTTTCATTATTTAGGTTCTCAAAGAATTCCAAAGGGCCGTTTCATAGCTCTGCAATTTACATTTAGTCATGTCTAATGGCATTTGGCTGATAACACTAAGTTTTAAATGTCATTCATAACATTTTTAATTTACATAATTTTTATTTAGTTTTTTATATGTAATATTCTCTCTCACCTCTCTCTGATGATGTTAACTATGCTTACTTTCTTCTTTGTTCCTTGAATGTAAATTGTCAACTTCTACAAACAAGGGAGCCTGGGTTTTTTTTCTTGTTTCTTATCAAACATTTATTTATCCTCTTGCGAAAGGAACGCTAATATTATTCAATTTTACTTTCTTTGCACACTAGTTGAGTACTTTATTGATTTCAAAACACCAAAATGCATCTTTTGATACACTCCATTTTAGGCCACTTTCAGTGGAACGTAGGAGGAGGGTGGGCACGCTCTGAGGCCAGGTGCATTGGGAGCCACTTCTGGCTCGTGGGTGCCCCTCCCTCTCCTGGTCACCCCTAGCCACGTGCACACGCTGCCCGCTCTCCACACAGCACCCAGGCCAGTTGTACGTAAGAGATGTGCTGTACCCTCTGTTGCTTCTGCCTTGACAGAGAAGGAGAAGAGGAAATGCAGTGGCATCAAATGCCCGGCTGCTCCTGCCTCAGTCTCCCCATCCACACCTTCTCTGCACCCTGGCCCTTCCTCCTCCTCTTCCTTTTTTCTTTACACACCGGGGTGTGAAGCACCTGTGCCTGCTCCACCTGTCGTGGCTGTTCCACCTTCGCATGTGTGACAATGTCATTCTGTCTTCAACCTGGTCTCACTTACGTTTCAGAACTTGTAATTTTTATTCCACCAAGAATTCTCCTTTCTGTTTTCCAGTGTTACACTGCATTTTTTTTTTGTTTTTGTCTGTCATGCTGTTTCTGAGGCTTGGGGCAGGATGAGCAGCTATAACATGTTCAATTTACCATCTCGAATTGGAAAATCTGGACTACATTTTCCAGGAAGTTTTGATGTCAGCCGGGGATTTTACTATTTAAAGAGTGCACTATTTTTTTGGGGGGGAGGATGTAACACATGGAAACGTCTATTAGGGAAATCGCTATGTGACGTGCACTCTGGCCTGGGTGGAGTGCCATCCATCGGGGCTTGGAAGTCATCGGGGCTTGGAAGTCAGCTGTGAGCGATGGTACCTATAAATCGAGTGCTTCTCAGGAAACTAACTTGCTAATCTATGGGTCTCTGTGCACGCAGCAAAATCATGCCTTAAAATTCAACTTAAGAAAACAATTATTTGCTAACTTTTAAAAAATTATTTTCTGTTTTAAAGATTATTTTGTCTCTTCTAGGCTTTTTGCCTTTCCATGTCGATTGTAGGATCATCTTGTCAACTTCTACAAACAAGGGAGCCTGGGTTTTTTATCTTGTTTCTTTGCATGTCTCTACTTTTCTTCCTTGAAAATTAGACATTTGAAATCATACCTTGTGGCAGCTTTAGAAATCAGATTTCGCCTCTCCCTAGTGATTGTTGTTGTTCTTTGTTTAGTGAATTCTGTTTCATGTGCAGTCACTGATGGCTTTGCTTGATTAGCTTAGTGATCAGCCAGTGATCAGGCAGAGATTTCCAATCTTACTGGAACCAGCACGTTTCCGTCCTGGCCATGTGCATGTCGGGGCGCACCTAACACTGCAGCTCTCTGCCAGGCAGGTGACCGCTCCGCCTTAGCCCTCACTTCCTGTTTACGCAGCGCCGCAAGAGCTTAGAGACTTGGGTCTTTCCTGACCATACGTACAAGCCTGCACATGCACTAGACCTCCCAGGTTCCTGGAGATGTGTTGGAACTTTTCAGAGGTTCTGTGGACACTTCCTTTCCCAGTCGTACCTTTTAAGCGTTTTGGTTAGTCTTGCTTCTCCCAACCGTTATGTGGTGTCGCAGACAACTGAAAAGGTGACCTACTGCCTCCATGGTTTCAACTACCTCCCTCAAGTCAAAGGCTTTCTATGCTGGGAAAGCAGCAAGTCACACATATAGAGAAAGCATTTGAGTCGGGGCTTCCAGGGAACTCCCGGCAGGTCGAATGGTGGCAGTTCTCTGGAAATGAAGCTTTGAAGGAGCTTCAATCCTGTTCTGCAAGCAGCCCAGTGGCAGGTTTTCTTTGCATTTGCAGGACGTTGGTTTTGAAATCTAGCTCAGAGCTAAGGATAGGGTTGAGGATGGGAACGAGAAAAGTTAAAACACTACGAGGTAACTGGTCTTACCCAAATTTGGCCATTTTTTTCTTGAATATATGCTCTCTATATTTGTCTGAGGCTTCACTTAATTTTCATATTTCTGAAAAATTGATTCTGACAATTTTTGTCAATATTTTCATTACTTTTATAGAGATGAAAAATTTCATAGGTTCTTAATCTGCCATTTGACATCCTACTAACTTTTGCTTAATTTATAATATTTTGTGTAAAAATATCAGTACATATCTGTGGTGTTGGATCTGATCAAGAGAATATTCAATCCTAAGCAAAATTATGATTTAAAAGGAATTGTTTACAATGGATTCATATCTGATCCTACCCCATGGAACAGTTCACTGGGAGTTCGCCACTTACCTTGGACTATAAACACACCTGCCCTATGTCCCATTCTTAAGGTACCTCTGTTTGCTAACTTATCAGAATAATTAATTTAGGGACAAGTGTCAGTGGCTAATAATGGCGCTATACATAATCATCCAAATCACATTTTCAAGATGACCAAGAGCCTCTGGGTCTCAATCTAGAAGAGAGAGCAGTGTGAGGGTTATTGGCACCATATGAGGATCAATCTATCATACGTAGGATGAGCTCTAAGCAATATCCTTAGCCCCAGGCAAGTCCAGGTTATTTGTGGAGTCAGAACGTCTGTAACTGAAAATGCCAAAATATTATTTTATTCAAAATATCTGAACAATGTTGGACTTCCTAACACCTAATTAATGCCCTCTATTTACTTTGCAAGTATAGAAAATATTGATGAAAATTATTATCAGTATGAAATTAGATGCTCTAAATTCCTTTGTTAGGAAGAAGCCTTTAAAAATGGAAATGATTTGTTTCTTGACAAGGCCACATTTTTAGGACACAAACTAGACTAAAGCTTTAATGTAAAATATTTAAACATTTCCCTTTTCAAACAGGTTATGCACAATTCTTAGCAGTCATTTAGAAAATATTGGGTGTAATTATAATTTATACATATTAATATGCATCCTTAGAACTCAGAAATTCTAAACACTCTCACTCTGTGTGTGCGTATAAAATTGCTGGTTTAGTTGCTATAGTCAATATGTAAAGTGCTATGAGCAACACAAAATCTAAAATTCTGCCAGAAAGAAGCTATTTCTACCAATTGAAAAATGTCCTCTCTGCCCAGACCTCGCTCGCAGCTTTCTGGCATGTGACTTTGGAACAAAGCCGTGATTCTTCTACCAGAGAATGTGTGGGGATATACTTTGAATGTTAAGTCATTTGGGATGATGTTTTTTTCATTTGATGCTAGCATCCACTGTCCATACAGCATTAAGTCGTTAATTAAACTAAAGCAAATGTAAAATAGATATTGTATCTAGACTATTATGCTTAGCCTGTAAGCACATACCTAGAATACTTTTTGATAAAGATACGACCATGGAGATTTTAGTCTTACTTGGTTTTCCTGACAAAACTCAGATCTGATCTGTATAGTGCTAAAACCTCCTTAAGTTCAGTATCACATATTTGGGTTTTGTGATCATTTGGATGCCGTCAGGGTTAGGTGGTCCTTTGCATGAATGACTAATAGGTTTGAGAAATAAACTTATTGTATAAAAATATTACAAATTGAGTTCTCAGTTGACTCCAGAGTTCTTCTAGCTCTGAAATTGCGATGTGACTTTTTCTGAGCACTATTTACATACTGATGTGCTTGTTGCACTTAATTCTAATGAGTCATTAACGTATGTCTTCTAAGGATAGTTTAGGAAACACTGTTAGCTGAACTTGAGTTATAGGTTTTCTGTTTTTTGTTATTTCTCCTTCCCCTTCTTGCTTGGAAATGAGATGATTTTCTCTGCAGTCATTTCAAAGGCTCGGTTTGGTTAGACGGAACTGATTAATTGCAGAGGGGTAGGAACTGTGATGAAGTTTTGAGGAAGACACGGCACAGATGATTGCACCCACCGGAAACAAGGTTCCTGTTCCCCGAGTTCGGGGAGGGCCCCTCAGGGAATTGGTTCCGCCGCTATGGGGAATAGTTTTCAGTGTGTCGAAGGAAAACAGGGATGCTAGTAACCAGGTAAACATCTCTTTTCTCCAGGGAAAGATCTGGACTGGCCCCAAGCTTGAAGCTTGCTTTTCATTCCCCTGCTGCCCATGTGTTCTAGGACCCTCCGCCTAGTCACGACCTCTCCTCTCACCCTCTGCTTCCCCGAGATCACGTAAGAGGCTCTGAGTGGTCACATAACTGGTGTCAGGTATTTCCAGGAGCCCTTTGCTTCCTCTGCGGCCGGCTCAGAGAGGGCATTCTCAGCTTGCTGGGGGAGCATCCAATCCACCACGCCCATGCTCAGTAACTCTCACGTGCTGCTCTGTGTATCTCTCTTCCCTTCCGCTTTAGACAGAGATGTTTAATGAAGATGAGGTTTCTGTTTCCTTTTCCATATGTACAGGAGTTGCTGAATGTTAGGGGGAAGAATGCGGCTTAATCTGGTGGAGTTAATGGAGGCAGCGTGTAATCATCATTATCGGCTACAATTAAGGCAGCGTCGGGCTGTGTTGTGACAGTTTATTGTGGTGTGTGGTGATGCAGTAAAGTGATATTTATACCCCTGTGACTGCTTTGCCGTTTGGAAATCCATAACTGTATAAATGCATTCTGCAGATAGAGCGTATGTCTTCAGCATGTTCCTATTAGGCTGGCTCTTTAAATTGAGAATGCGGCCCAAAAAATGAGGGTAAATTCATAGAAGAGATTCAGAAAATAAAAAGCCGTTCAATGACAACAACGAGTAGAATTCTTCCTGGTGTGATAAAGGTGTTGGGATCTAGCAGTAAAAAGCCTGAGGCTGGTGTGGGTGATGGACCAGGGCCCCGAGGCTGGGGGGGGCGGGACTGAGACACCAGGCACGGTCGGAGAAGAGGGACACCTGTTCAAGGACTGGGGGGCTTGGTCGGCAGCACGTGCAGCTCAGACTCAAGACACATACTCGAATTCCACCGGAGCTGGAAGCAGGGAGCTGACACCCGAAGGGATAAGGCAAGGCCGGTCGTCAAATGGCAGTGACAAGCAGTGAAGAACCAAGAGTTCCATGAGCGGTGGCTGTCTGGACCACGTCGTGCAGGAAAACTTGAGTGAGAGGGAAGCTGAAACAGTGTTCTGAGCTAGCAAGGACAGAGACCCTAAGACGACCGTGTGACATTGGAGTTTAGGCTTCCCCAGGATAGCGGTGTGACTTCAGTCCCACGTACCAGCTGTTGCTGCTGCGCGGAGATGTGACGGCTCCTGCTGAGTCGGGTCGTGGGTGAGGTTCAGTTCGCTAACGTATGAAAGGTGCTGAGGGCGACGTCTGCAGCAGAGTCACCACTGAATATTATAGACATTATCATTTGCATCATAAAAATTACTATGATTATTTCAGGACAGCCAAAGAGTACACCGTTTATCCCAGTGCATTTTGATTTTTTTTATTTATTTTATTTTTTATTGCAGCATATTATGGGAGTACAAATGTTAAGGTTACGTACATTGCCCTTGCCCCCCCCTCTCGAGTCAGAGCCTCAATCCTGACCATCCCCCAGACGGTGCACATCGCACTCATGATGTATGTATATACCCATCCCCTCCTCCCCTCTCCCATCTGCCTGACACCCGATAAATGTTGTTCCTGTGTGTCCACTTAGGTGTTGATCAGCTAATACCAATTGGCTGGTGAGTACATGTGGTGCCTGTCCATCCATTCTTGGGATACTTCACTTAGTAGAACGGGTTTCAGCTCCATCCAGGAA
>CAUYRT010066280.1:0-16238 GCA_963574885.1 Lepilemur ruficaudatus
CGGCAGCAGGTCAGAGTGTCCCGATGACACTGTCCTTTCACAGGACACGAGTGCCAGCCGACACTGCTGCCTGTCCCCAAGGAGTCCTGCGGTAACCGCAGCCCTTCCAGTCCCGTTTCTGGCTGCAGATGCCCCCAGAGGCTTTCCAGAGGTCAGGATAAAAAAAAAATGGGCCCCCATTCCACGTGAGCATCTGGGTGGGGCAGCGAAGCCTGTGTGGACCTGGCTCTGAGACCCTTCTGGATGCAGCTGGACACGGGCTGCCCGTGGGGAGACGGGGCACCCCTCGTTCTGATTCTGACATTCCATTTTAATAACATGCCAAGTATTCTAATTAAACCCTCTGAGCTCCCTTTGAAATACTAGCAATTACAAAGATGAATAATCGCTTAATAAATATTAATTTGCATCATGGTAATGAGGCCCAGAAGCATCCTGCTGTTAAGTGAGGACGTAGCGCTTTCCACTCCTGGGTGGGGAAGGGGGTGCTCGCAGCCCACGGGGGACGCCGCCCTGCCTGGAGGGGTCCAGCGCCATGATGACCAGCTCACTGGGCTGGACCCCGGCGGCCCGAGCTCCACCTGCTCCTGCAGCTCTCCCAGCGATGACCGGGGCACCCAGCTTCCCTCCCCTGGGGCTCAGTTTCCCAAATAAACAATGAAGACATTGGGTGAGGTGACCCTAAGGGCCCTGCTGACTCAGGCAGTCTAGGAGGTGACCGGGAGTTTCCGAGTTTGGGTTAACGAGGTCAAGCCGCACGTCTAGACTCCCCGACCGCCGCTGGCAAAAGTGCCGGGGATGCGGGGTGGGAGATCCGCCCCGTCTGGAGTCTGGAGCGGGCCCTGCCGTCGCAGGCTGCCGCTGTGTCCTTGGGCTCGGAGCGTGAGCTCCCGGGCAGGCCTGCGCGCTCTGCTTCCTGCCGTGCTGGAATCTGGGAGACCGTGAACATTTTCCGGATAAACTGTGACAGTCCTTTGCCCACGCCTGGCGTCTCTCGGCCCCCAGACACGCTTTTCTTCCTTGCTCCTCACAAAACCAAACCCGACAACTTGCCCTGCTCCAGCTGGAGTAAGTGTGGCCGTCACATCCCACCACCAGGGAAGAGGCAGTAGTGGCAGCTTGCGCCGAGAGAAAACATCACCAGAGTGACAACACGGAGGGCCGCCGCGCCTAGCTCTGGTCCCAAGTGAAGGGCACCCGGGGCCTTCGCCGAGGTCGCTGCTGCTCCTGCCGTCAGCCCGGCTTCCACGGCGACGGGCGTGTGCGGGCGCGGCACCTTTGCAGGAGTGACGCCGGAGGAAGCTGTCCCTGCCCGTCAAATGGCGAGCCCAGCACGCCCGGTGGCCTGGGCCCTGCTGCTTCCTTTAAGTTCCCGCTGTGGGATGTTGGTTTGGGGAGGCTGCCCCACTGCGTCTGGACTCCCTTGGGTCTGCGGACCTTCCTTGGGAGTGAACAGCGTCTCCAGACGCCCTCACGCCGAGGTCACGCTGAGACGGGTGGGACCAGGACAGGACCGAGCTGGCCCAGGGCACGCCGGGGAGTGCGTCTCCATCCCCCGCCCCAGCGCACCGCACACAGCCAAGGGCAGCAGCTCTTGCTGGGCTGTGTAGTGTGCGTGGTGTGTGGTGTGTGTGTGTACGGTCCGTCACGTGTACGGCCCCACGTGTTTGTGAGGCCTGTCACGTGTACATCCCCACGTGTGTGTACGGTCCGTCACGTGTACATCCCCATGTGTTTGTACGGTCTGTCACGTGTACGTCCCCGCGTGTTTGTGCGGCCTGTCATGTGTACGTCCTCATGTGTTTGTACGGTCTGTCCTGTGTACGTCCCCACATGTGTGTACGGCCTGTCCCTCAGCACGGATGGCGTCCTCCAGGTTGTTGGTCCGTGTGGTGCATGCCGAGGTGCAGTCACCCCCGGGATGAAGCCGTGCGCGCCGGAGCAGGGAGCGGCCCCTGGAGCGCTGCGGGTCCCCGGGCTCCTCTCTCGGGAGCTGCTGCAACTCGCCGGGGCTTCTGTGTTCCGTGTTCACTCGTGACTCGTGGTCAGAGCAGTCAAACCAAGGCTGCGAGTTCTCCTTGTGTGTCAATGACAAGAAAGTGCTTTGCCCTCGACGAGGAAGGTCTGTTTGGGAAGGAACCCCCTGTCTTCACCTGCGCCTGCTGCCGGCCCGTGTTGCAGCTCCTGGAGAGAAAGTGGAAATGAAGACGGACCCCTTCCGTGCACTTCAGAGATTTCCAGCAGGTCTCTGTAACAAGGAGGAGCTGTGTGTCGTGTGTCACGGGCTGAGTCGTGTCCCCACACCCCACCGAGTCTATGCTGAAGTCCTAGCCCCCAGGGCCTCAGAATGTGGCTGCGTTTGGGGACAGGGTCTTCACAGAGGTGACTGAGGTTAAATGAGGTCATATGGGTGGGCACCACCGGTACGGCTGCTGTCCCTGTGAGAAGAGGACATCAGGACGCAGACGCGTCAGGACGACCGTGTGAGGGCACAGGGAGAAGGCAGCATCGACACGCTCAGAAGGAACCAGCCCTGGCGACACCCTGGTCTCCGACTTGCGGGCTCCGGAACTGGGAGGACGTAAATTTCTGTCAGCTGAGTGGCCCAGGCTGCGTCTTTGTCAGGGCAGCCGGGACAAGCCGATGCGTCATGGCCAACGGGTGCTGGACCTGGCCGGCGCCTCTGCTTGGTTTCTATGGCCGCCGTTGGACGGGCCTGGGCCCGCGTTGGGTGGGGGATGCCGTTGGGCAGGTCAGGGGCTTCGCGGCAGCTGCGACTTCTGGCGGGGCCTGGACGCTGTGCCTGCTGTCCCCGCTCTCCAGGATGCAAGGGGAGTTCACGGAGATACAAAGTGACGTGAGGGAAACGTCACACGCGAGCTGCGGATGTCCGTGTCTGGCCCTCTGTGCATGTCCTCGTGCCATTTAGGGAGGTGGGGGGGGGTCTCAGGCTCAGCCTCCGTGGTGGGATTCTGACGCGGCCTCCAAATTCCTCCCCCCAGTGGACACCTCCTCTACCCCTTCGCCCAGCTATTCAAACACAACTCTAGGTGCTGCTGGGAAGGGATGCTCCAGATGGGGGTAAGGCCCCAAATCAGTTGCCCCAAGACAGGACGCTGCTCCTCGGTGGGCCTGCCCTGATCAGGCGCGCCGGCCACAGGCCCGGGCCCTGCTAGGGGAGAGCTTCAAGAAGTGGGAGGGTTTGACAAGAGAGATTGTTCACAGCTGGCTTGGAGGATGGAGGGGCCACATGGCAAGGAATGCTGGTGGCTTTAGTGACTGCGGGAGGCCCCTGACCAGCAAGAACCCAGGGGCTCAGTTTTCCACCTGCAAGGTCCTGAGACCTGCCACAGCCAGTTGCGGCTGGCAGAGGCTCCCGGGCTCCAGGTGAGAATGCGGCCGGCAGGGCTGGGGCGGGCGGGGGTGTGCAGGAAAGGGTTACCTCGACAGGCTTGGGTCCCTCAAACCCTGCACACTCCACAGCCCCTGAGCTGCTCCTGGGAGATAATCTCTGAACCCTTGGAATGTCTTACCCCTGAGAGTTTTTGTCACCCTGAGGCCTTGGGCCGTGACTCGGGGTGACACTTTATGTAACAACGTGGCCACTGGCCAATGCCTGTTTCTGTAGGGTCACCTGTAGCAGCCTGGCCGCCGAGGGGCATGGCAAACGGGCTCAGTTTCACATCTGAGTGGGTACGGTTAGTTCTGCGGGTGCCCCAGCCTCTGGGCTGGCCCCGGTAACCCTGGACACCGAGGCTCGGGCGAGCCGCCCTGGTTGGCACAACTTCTCGGGTTGTCACACACGGCTGCTGGGAGAATCAGGCGCTGTCACGTGACTCACGGCAGAGGACAGCTGGGCGCTCGTGCCTGGGCTCTCACAGGCTTTTCCCTGCGCACCTGTCCCCCTTGCTGATCCTAGTCTCTGTCCTTTCACCGTTTCGGGCCAACGCTGCGCTCCGTCCGGGAGGCCCTGCTGTCTTTGCGGCGCTCAGCGCAGTGTGAATTCCGTGTGAGGTTGTGTGTTCCTCTGTCTGCCTCATGGGCTACAAGCTCCGTGAGGCGCCGTCCACGTGCTGGGACAGTCCTTGGCACAAAGTAGACTCTCAGTGAGCATCTGTGGGGACAAACATACACCTGGGTAGGTCAGACTCCACCTACTTCAGCTTGTGTTGTGCCGAGGAGGCAAAATTCCTGCCAAAGTCTGACCCACAGAGAGCCGGGGTTGGGTAAGCTGGAGCCTGCTCAGCCCCGAGTCCCTGGAGCTGGCCGGGCCTGGGCTCCCCCAGATCCCGAATGCCTCGCCCTCCCTGCTCTGTGTCACGGCCGCTTGGTGTTTTTCCAGCAGAGGTGGCAATCAGAGTCTCAGGGGGTTTGAAGCTACAGAGCTGATCATTTCCAGCTAATTAAAACACGACTTGCAAATCAGGCCTGCAGGGGCATCCTGCCTCGGCCAGGCTGCGCAGCGCGGGTCCCACTCCTCTGGAGAGAGCGTCAGGGCTGGAAGAGAGCCACGTCCCCTCCCAGGCCTCAGTCTCCTCCGCCCAAGGCCAGCCCCAGGGGTCCTGTCTTCTGAATACGCCCCCAGTGCGGATCCTGCGCAGCTGCTGCATGGCCGCCACCCCGCTCACTGCAGTGGCCCCTGTCCCCACCCTTAGCCCCGAGTCTCTCTAGACGGCGGCCAGAGCAGCCTGTGCAAGTACGTGGCAGGCCCTGCGCGTGGTCCTGCTCCATCTCTAGCTGCTCCCAAAGGCCTCCCCAGGGCCTGCGGGGACCTTCATGGCCTGGCCTCCAGCTCCTGCTCACCTCGCCCTCCCCTCCCCCTGCAGCTGCACTCCAGGCCTTGCTGCTCCCAGGCAGGCAGAGTCCCACCCCAGGCCCTTTGCACGTGCAGTGTCCCCCAAACTGCTGGGGGCTCACATCATGCCCTCTCACCAGCCTGAGTTCTGGGTGAAGGACTCCATAGACTCGCCCATGGCCAGGGCTTGGGGGGCGCCTGAGGACTCCAACCACGCGCTGGGAGGATCTCCTGCGAGGCTTCTCACTGCTGCCTACTGCTGCCCCTGCGCAGGGCGTTGGGCTGGGGATCCAGGGACTTTGGAAATGTGGGGGTACCTGGAACCTGCATTTTCTTCCTTCCCTTCCTCTCCCTCTCCTTCCTCTTCCTCTTTTTATTCCTTCCTCTCTTTGTTTCTTGGCCGGGTCTCTGTGGCCTCTGATGGTCACAGTCGGGATGGCTCCTCCGATCTTGGCCTCGCCATCAGTGTGTGCGGCCCTGTTTGTCGGGTGCCGGCTCCGTGTGCCTGGCTGGGCTTCCTCTGCCTCCCGTCGCGGGCTGGGCTGGCCACTCACTGCCGTGTCCCAGTGCCACCCAGCGCAGGCTCCGGTGCTGATGAGGGCTCCGGGGCACGTCTGGAATATGCGGCTGAGCGAGTCCACAGGTGGGCCTGGCGATGCTCTATCTCCACCGCCAGCCTCTCGGGGGCCACAAAACCGCCCTTATCTGGCTGGCTTGCCGGCACGGACAGGCTGGGCTCCAGGCCAGTGCCTCGGGCCAATGGCCTTGGTCCCATCCCTGCCACGGCTCTGTGGCGCGTGATCATCCTGTTTTACGGCTGAGCAAGCTGGGCGAGGGTCCAGTGTGAATTCTCCCTCCTGGTGGTTACTTCCACGACCCAGGATCTGGAGGGTTCTGTGGTCGGGGCCCTGGGGAGCCTGGTGCCCGCCCCCAACCTGTCCATCTCAGCCCCAAACCCTCTCTGCCGTCGGGACCTCTTTCTCTCCGTCCCTGCAGGGGTGGCCCTCCAGCTCAGGGGTTGGTCTCGGTCCCCCGTGGCCCTAGGGGACTTGGGGGAGACGTTCTCTGGGAGACAGAGGTGAGGACTGTGTCTGAGTGTGAACTGGACTCAGACGACACAGCGGGTTCCGGTTCTGGAGGAAGGTTCTGGACACACGCTGGGACCTCCACTCCGGTCCTGGAGGAAGGTTCTGGACACACGCTAACGGCATGGCACTGCCTGGCGTGCTCTGGGGGAGGCAGCCACCAACAGCCTCCCCGGGACGGGCGCCCTGTGCCCCGTCGGGCCGCGCGTATCCATCGCCGCGCACCGTGGCCGCGCCTGTCTTTGGGATGTCAGATGAGACGGGAACAGCTGCTCCAGTGGGTTGGGAATGTTTACCCGCTAAACACGGAGCGCCTGTCTCCATGGCAACCAACCAGTCGCAGGAACAACCCCCCACATCTGCCCGGCACCTGGCATTTCTCAATGCGCTTGTCGGCGTTGAGTCATCGGGTCCTCACACGTCCTGGGAGCCGGTTCTGCCGTTATCCGGTCCCGCAGGTGGGCAGGGCCGAGGCCGGGAGAGGTGAGGGGACTCAGCCAGGGGCTGCGGCAGTTGCCAACACGGAAGGGCTTCCTGGTGGCGGCCCCCCTGCCCTCACCTGGGCCCTGGGGGTTGGCGTGACCTTGTGGCCTGGAAGCTCAGAGCCCACGTTGGAAAGCGGCCTCTGCCTGTCCTGACGCCCCGAAGACCTGCGGGGCACACGGGGAATGCTGTGCACGTGCAGGGCCTTCTGGGCTGGGGGAGAGTGGGGGTCCCAGGAGTGGGAGGCGGCCAGTCCCTCAGGCCTGGGTCCTGGGCTGTGTGAGCCCAAGCAAGCACCTGGCTTTTCCACGTGGGCTTCCACGTGCAATGGGCTGACGTCAAGACAAATGAGCATGTGGTATTAACGGGCGCTTCCCTCGCTCCCATCCCTCCCTCCCAAGCCAGGGCATTGCCCTAGAGCTGCTGCTGGGGCCAGGCCCTCTCCCCCTCCTCCTCCCCTCCCCCTCCCTCTCCCTCTGGGACAGGGCTGGGGTGTCTGCCAAGAGGGAGGCTAGCCATGGCTGAGCTCCCTGTGATGGAGGCCGAGCCTCCTGGGTGCCAGCCTCCCCTGGACAAAGCCGGCCTGGTGCCTTCCAGTCCGTGACCTCCAGGAGGGGGCAGCCATCACAGAGGGCTGCCCCTGCAGCCACCATCACGTGCCTGGTGCTACGCACTGTTCACAAAGCCAGCCAGAGTCCTGTCTGCCCACATGGGTGGGGGGCTGGGTTCGGTGCCCCTCCGTGGGTCTAGCTGTGGAGAAGGCACCAGGGCCCCGGGCTAAAGAAGATTAAAGAACCAGCTTTGTTCTCTGTAAGTCCGCGGGGGCGTCCGCTCAGGCTACTAGGTTATCATTTTACTGTGTGGTCCAGCAGCTGCAGGCCAAGTTCAAGGGCAAAGGAGGCAGCTCCCACTTTGGGGCCAGCAGCCCTGCCCATCAGCAAACCGCCAGTGCAGGGCGGCTCAGAGGCGCCAGGCTCCTCCCTCCTCCCTCCTCCGTTGATCCTTGAGGGTGAACATCCCGGGTCACGCAAATGAAGCCGCCAGGAGCCCCCACCCGCCCCCCATAAAGGTCCAGGCACAGCCAGATCCCTGCCCCGTGGTCCTTCCGGTGGTCACGTCAGAGGGTAACTGCAAGAGTGATTTTGAAACCACAGAGTGCCGTTTCGATGGGATAAGGAGGGATGGTGGCAGAATCGCAGTGGCCAGCCTGAGGCCCCCCAGCCCCCACCTCCGAGGCCCCCTGTGAGCTCCCCACCCCGCACCGCCCCAACTTCTGGCGGTGAGATTAGCGACCTTGCCGAGTGGCGCCAGGACGCTGTCAGGTTTCCTCGACACTTACCACGGCCTCATAAATGCCAGCGGATGCTAAATGACCCTGGAAAGGGCTGCTCCGTTAGGCGGAGGGCAGAGTCACGCTCGGCAGATAAACAAACAGCCACGGTGATTGCTTCCGCCACCGAACAGTGTGACATTTGCGTCATAATTTGGTGGTCTCCTAGGAGAAGCTGCACGCGGCAGCATGGGCTCACAGCAGAAAAACAGTCTAAATGACAGCACAGCTGCCCAGGCCCCAGCTGAGGGGCTCCAGGGACGGGAGGGGGTGGGGGCTGGGCGGCTCGCGTTCATCCTCCACACTCGGCTTCTTCGCCCGGTCGCTCATTCACTAGTTCAGCTGACATTTCGTCAGCAAAACTCCCAATCCTCGCCCTCTCCTCTCACTCTCCCTGCATCTCGCACTCGCTGGCGCCCACCCTGGAGACCCGGAGTCTGCTGGGGCCCCGGGAGGGGTCTCTTCCCCCCCCTCCCCGAGGCCTGGAGCTAAGACAGGCCTGCCGACTTCACGCTGCTGCTTCTGGGCCACCGTCCTCCCTGCTTCCCTGAATCCCGGCTTTGAGCCTGCACGACCTGCTGCCCTGCTCGGGGCTCCCTGCTTCTCCCGTCTCCGTGACCTCTGACCCCTCGGCCCAGCCCTGGGGCCTCTCCTCTCCTCTCCTCTCTTCCCGTCCCTCCCTGGGGGCTCCCTCCAGCCTCCTGCTTGATCTCCTGTCTACTCGGCAACCCCAGAATCCATCTCTAGCCCAGACCTCTCTTTTGGATCCTGAACCCGACGTCTACCTGCCAGCTCCGTGTGCCCACCTGGTGTCCAGGGCGGACTCCGCGTCCCCCTCCTCCCCTGCTGTTCCCCCAACCTGCTCCATCCTTCCAGTGGCTCAGACCAAAGTCTGGGGTCACTCTTGACGCGTCCCTTCCTCTGACACCCACAGCCCACCCGCTGGCAGGTCCTGGCTGCATCTTCAAAATACAGTGGGAATCGGCCCGTCCCCTGCCCATCTCCCTGCCCGCACGGTTACCACCCTGCTCCGAGCCATTCACGTCGCTTACTCGCATTACTGTGACAGCCCCTCAGGTCTTCCTGCTCCCTCCGGCGCTGGTGCAGCCACGAGGGCACCAGCGGGACCCATGACGCCTGAGTCACGTGGCAGCAGCCTGCGTCTTGTTCGGGGAAGAGCCACCGTCCATGCAGGGCCTTCGAGGCCTCTTCCTCTCCTGGTCTAGCAGGGGGAGGGGAGAGGGGGCTGTGAAGTTGCCTGGGGGCCGGAGGGCAGGCGCAGGGTCTCCCGCCTATGTGGACTCAGGCTTCCACGCTGAGTGTGGTGAGAAGCCCCTGCCAGGCTTACCACCGAGCAGGGACAGCCCTGTGACGTGTCTACACGGCGGCCGTGGGGATTGGAGAGAGACTGGGGATTGTCAGGGGACAACCCAGGACTAAGGCCAGGCCCTGGGCCAGGCCAGGGACCACAGGCCGAGGTGGTCCCAATAGACTGGACTGGGGTACCTGGGACTAGGAGTGAAGAGTGGTCCCAGGCGGGGCGGCGGGGAGGGTCACGGGCCGCATGCTGCTCACTGGGCCGGACCTTTGGTGGGGCAGGCCGGGCCCGTGGGCGCGCCAGCTGCACGTTGACTCTGGGTGCTGTAGGCGGGTGGAAGGCGGGCGGCGAGGCTGGGGGGCAGCCTCCCTGTGCTCCCTCTCCAGGTCGTCGCTAGCCTGGCACGCGTCTCTGTGTCTCGCCAGGGTCACTTCCTGGGGCCGCCATAACCAAGTCCCGCATGCTGGGGGCTCACGCCAGCAGAAATCCATCCCCTCACTGTCCGAGGCCGGAGTCTGACATCGGGTGTCAGCAGGGCCCACCCTAATCCGGCGTGGCCTCATCCGGCTTCTACACACCTCTTCTCTCCTGCCCCAGCCACTGTGGCCTTCTGTCGGTTCCAGAACATTCCATGTCCACCAGTCATGGTCTCTGAAGCACCAGACAAGAGCCTTGGTCTCTGAACTGCAGTTCCTCATTATGAGGGGCTGAGGAGGGGTCACCGCCAAGGCCATTGGAGGTCACCTGAGGTGACCGGCGACCTGCTGGAAGCAGAGTCTGGGCCCAATGCCTGTGAGTGACGGTCTTTGCTCTAGGATTGTTGTGTGGACCTCGTGCGGCTGCTTAGGGATGGACCGAGGCGCTGGTGCCTCGGGGGCTGTGGTCCTCCCCTCCCCTCTGGACGGCAGGTGTCCTCCTGGACAGCAGGGCCCTGCGTACCTGGTGGGATGGGTTGCCTGCGGAGGCCTGCGGGGCCCTTGCTGTGAGCTGTTACTGGCCACAGGGCATGGATGGAGCCAACGGTGGCCCTGGGTGACCTCGCAGGTCACATGCCGGCAAAGCCCACCCTGCTGGGGTGTCTCAGGGCCCTTGTTGTGGGGGGGCGAGGGACAGTGCAGAGACAGCAGCCTCGTGGCTTCACGTCACCTCATCAAGCATTTGTGCTGGACAAAAATTGCCCTCCTTCCTCCCGGGCCTATTTTAGGCTTGGCAGGCCCATGAATATTTGGTCAAGAAACCGTTTTCTGCACAAATGCTGGAGGCTGGAAGCTCTGCTGCAGGAGACAGCCAACCCCCAGCCCCCTGTGGAAGGGGCTGGTCAGCCTGGGGCACAGCAGTCGCAGGGCTGGGCCGGCTCTCAGCCACGGCCTTGCTCTCCCGGGCAGTGGGACCTCGGGTCTGTGGCCCCCCAGCGCGGAGCTGGTCCTGGTGGGGAGGCCATGGGAGGCTTCAGGGCCCGGACTGGCCCTGGGGGGAGGGGCTCCCTGTGCCCAGGTGTGGGCAGGGCAGGGGTGTGGTGGGGGCTGTCAAACCTCAGGGTGGTGGGTAGGCCAGGCGCTTCCTAAATCTACCTTTGCAACTCCCGGAACTTCATCATAGAAAGAGACCCCACAAATGCCGTCTGCAAAAACCAGTTCTTCCAGAAGGATGCATTTGAGTCGGAAGCTGAGATAACACCCGAGGCCCCTGCTCACACCGGTGGAGACGTGGGATCACTGATCTCTGCTTCTCTGCACCGATGTCGGCTCGACGCGTAAACACAGCCTGGCTCAGAGCCCACTAGCTGCTCCCTCCTCCCGCCGGTCTGGGAGCAGCTGCCGTTTTTAGCCCCAGTGCAGCCACCTGAAGACTGGGCGCTGGCTGTAGTGGGCAGGGCCACTGTGCCTTCAGGGTCAGCACCTGCGAGGGCCACGCTCTCTCCTGGTGGTCACAGGGCAGCCTGGCCCCCGCCCCCCGCCAGTGTCCGTGGTGTTGGGAGTGAAGGAGCTGGCGTGGGAGCACCTGGAGCGTTAGAGCACCTGGCACGTGAGCGTACCTGGCCCGGTGTCGTCTTCACGGGGCAGCCGTCCTTCCTGCCTAGGCTCCGCAGGTGTGGTTGCCGGATAACGCCCTGCTAGGATATCCTTGGCCCCCGAATCTGTGACTGTGGAGCCTCCTGTTGTCAAAGGGACTTGGCAGATGCGCAGATGTGACGACAGGAGCAGAGGCCGTGGCGTGGCCAGGAGACGAGGAACCAAGCAGCTCTAGAAGCTGGAAAAGGCGAGGGTTGGATTCTCCCTGGCAGGAGCCAGCCCTGTGGACGCCCTGACTTCGGCTCAGAACTGGGGGAGAATAAATCCAGGCTGTTGCAGCCACTAAGTTTGTGTTAGTTCGTTGCAAAAGCCCTGGGCACTCACACGGCAGAGAACCCCACTGGGGAGGGGCGGTGGTGAGATTCCCTCCCCAAACCAGCACTGAGCTCCAAGCCTGGGTCTGTCAACGGCCGCTGCGCTGGCTGGGGCAGCCCCCTCTGTTCCCCGGGGCCTCGATTCCCTCTGGAAAACGGGCGTGCGGCAGAGAGGGACAGGCGGGTATGGCAATGTCATCTCGCTGTAAAAGGTTGCTAATGGACTTACTGTATCTTATTTCTACATTCAAGTAAAATTAGGAAGAAATTGAAGCAATTGTTAAACTTCAGGTAAACTATTTCTTAAAAGTGTTTTTTTTTAATGATTAAAAAATGCTTCTGAGAAAGATGTCAGGGTCAGACTGAGGATGGATCTTCATTCACCTGGTGCCAGTTTCCGGCAGCTCCGATCGGCCCCCGGCCGTGCCGCAGGAGTGGGAATGGCGTCCCCTGCCAGCTCCCCGCCCGCGGCGCCTGGCTTTTATGGTTATATCTCTGTTATTCTGATGTTATTTCAGTTTAAAACGTTCACATTGTTTCCTGTAACCGTGATTCCTGCAGTGGTTTCCTGCTAGTTGTGTCTTCCCATGGCTCAGATGTGCCCCGTTCTGTGTCCAGCTGGGTTTCACTGCCGCTCATTCATCTCTCTTCCCACGCAGGTCCCACGGGGTGGCTCCCTGAGTTCCTTCCATCGGGTTACTGCGTTTGCCTGGAAGGGATCGAGTTTCCGAGTCACCGTTTCTTTCTCTCCAGACCCGGCGCTTCCTGGCCTCCTGCAGTGTCGCTGTGGGGAGGTCTCAGGCAGACGGTTCTCCTCCTCCTCGCAAACGGTTTTCTTTTTTATCCTGAACGCTCGAATGATTCTGTTTTCCTGAAATTTGTAACTTTGCGAGAAATCCGCATGCGCGTCGGTCGGGGTTTCCCTGGCGCGGGAGTGCTCGTTCCCGTTTCATATCCAAGCGCCGCTTCCTTTCAAAGACCCTCCTGTCCCGTGTTTCCCGCACCACTGGTGGCATGCGCCGGGGCGCAGTCACGCCCGTGCTGCATCCGTGCCCCACACCTGTGACCGGTTCTCGGATTCTCCTATCCGTGTCTTCTCCAGCTGCCATTGCTGTGAGATCTCGACGTTTTTCTCTCCGTTAGCAATTCTGTTCTCACCGTGTCTGTCTGTCCGTGTATTCGCGGGCTCCATCGTATTTATCAGGCGCCGACTACCTGCTGAGCCAAGACGGGACTGGGGAGAGAGCGGCGGCAGGACAGGGAACGGCCCCCCGGGACACGGTGGGGCGCAGAGCCGGTCGGCAGAGTGAGGACGGCAAGGAGCGTGCGAGGAGTCAGGGAGGAAGCCAAGTGGCCACGGCAGTGCCACCAGGACGGCGGCCCGGGGGAGGGGTCGTCTGAGCAAAGCCAGGAAGGAGGAGTTTCTTTGCGGCTTCTAGTCACTAGGCCCACAAGGATGCACTGGGCTTCGTTTCTTCCCTCAGCCTCAGGGTCTCCCTTTCCATCTCCTGTTGTGGCCGTCTCTCCTCCGTGAGTTTTGCTTTTGTGGAATCGTGTCCTCAGCCAGTTATTCCATAGCGTGAGGCCGTCTGGTTCTGTCTGGGCCGGGCTGTTTGCCACGGAGCCCTCTCCCTCCCCGTCCTCGTCGGATGTACTGTTTGCACGGTTGCCATGGCAGCTTTTCACCTTGCTCGCGCCCAGGCGATGGGTCCTGGTAGTCTGTCCTTCTGTTGCGTTGGCACACTGCTGCCCGTTTCTCTCTTCATTTTATTCTCTTATCTTTCTTTGAAAATTGCATCACAGTGTTTGCAAGATGACACACACTTGCCCAGTGACTTTGGGGGTGCCCCCGTGACTGGCTCCCCACTCTTTTGAGGCCAATCTCGTTCCCCTACAGCTTCAGTCCACGGTGGGTGTTTGGTTGGGGCCCTGCCCTGGCGTGTGGCAGAGTGATGCCGTCTGGGTTGGAAATCCCGACTCGGTTTTCTGCCCCGAGGTGGTGAGGCAGGAGGCGAGGGAGAGGCCTGCTGACGCCCAGGGACAAGTGTAGCCAGAACTGCTGAAGGACCCGAGGGTGGGGCGTGTCTGGAGCTCCATGAGGCGGTGACGTGGGGAGGGGGTGAGGTGGGGTCTCCAGGGGCTGGGGCAGCACGTGAGGGCAGGGACCGGAGGCCGCGCGGGGGTGTGGAGGGTCAGATGTGCTGGAATCACGGCAGCGGCCGCCTTAGGAGGAGACCTGTGGCCTGGCCAGGCTGCGATGGCAGACGGAGGGGCGCAGGGAATGGGGGTGGGGGAGCTCGGAGTGTCCCGCAGGTGTGTTGACCAGGGACATCACAGTGCTGCAGCGAGAAGTGGGGGGAGGCAAAGATGTCTGCACCCGTGACGCCAGCCACAGCCTGTCTTGCCCTCCCTGCGAGGAGGTTTTAAAACAGGATGCCACGGAGTCATTGACGGGGATCGAAACTTTCAAGGCTCCCTGAGAGGCAGGAGGTTCCACAGGTCCCTGCCCTGCTGTCCTTCCAGTCACACTGGTGACAAAAGGGCCGCAGTCTCAGCCTCAGAAGGACAAGGCCCTGGTTATGCACGGACTTGCTCCGTGACTTATGGTGGGTCACTTGCCTCCTGGGATCCTCAGTTTCCCCGTTTGCCCCACGAGGGACGCCTGAGGTCCTTCCAGCTTGTTGGGACCTACGAAGGGAGGTGAGGGGTTGTCAGCGCCGGTTTCCTGTTTTGCGGGTGTCTGCCGTGGCTGGAAGCAGACAGCAGCGTCTGTCCCGGTCCCCGCTGATTAATGAGAGCCGTCCTTGTTCATTTCCGAGATGAAAACACGACAGACCTCCCTGGGGCCTGTTCCCTCCCTCCCCGCTGCCTTGGCTGGGGAGGAGGAGGAAGTGGGACCGCCGGTCTGGCCCAGACTCAGCCCTGGTCAGCACTCAGGTCAGCGGGCGCCCCCGCGGCTGCCCCGGGCTGGGTGCCACGGACAGAGCGGAGCCAGCCACAGTCCCCGCGCTGGGCGTGGAGCTGTTCCAGCGGGAAAGCAAGAAGCGGACACAGACGTCTCTGCAGCCAGGAAAGGGGTGCTGGTGGCCAGTGGCGAGGTCCATGCTGGGGCAGGAACGTGGTGGTCAGGGACTGCTTCCTGGAGGAGGCAGCCTTTTAGCTGAGTCTTACATGATGTTTTAGGTTTGGACAGTCAGGAGTGTCAGGGCAGGGGGAGTCCAGGCAGAGGAAGTGGCAGGAGAAAAGCAGAGAGGTGTCAAAGAGTGGAGGCAGCAAGAAGGTGGATGTGAGAGGGGCTGAGAGTGCTGGGGAACAGGACGGGGCTGCACCAGGAGCTGTGAGGGGCTCGAACCAGAGGCGATGGCCTTGAAAGGCCTAGTCCTACCCCCTTCTTCCTCACCTTCCTCTAATGGAGAGACTGGAAAGCCACACTTTCAAGTTCCCTGCCTCTGTTGCAGCTAAGCATGGCCATATAACTCAGCTCCAGCCAATGAGAGGTGGGTAGAAACTGTCCTGGGAGAGTTTCCATTTTCTAATCCAAAGGCAAAGACTTCCAGGGAGATGGTTTGTGGCTTCCAGGCTTTAGCTTTTCTCTTCTTTCTACCTGTCATGAGGGTGTGATGTCTGGATGCACAGCAGCCATCATATGACTATGAGGAGAGAGGCACACGCTGAAGGTGGCAGAGCAGGAAGCCAGAAGGAACCCGGCCTCAGTGAGTTTCTTGGGTGCCCCAGTAGCCCTGAGCTATCTACTCCTGGGCAGCAGTGCGGTGGGACTGAACACACGCAGGGGCTGGTGGAGTGCAGAGAAACCCCTGACCTACTCTGAGAGCAGGAAGGCTTTTGGGAGCTGCTGGTGCCTGAAGCTGTTCAGGGTTCAGCCAGATTCCAAACCTCCCCCTAATACCTGCCACCTCCTTCTCCTAGGACCTGGGTCTTGCTCCCTGGGGCAGCCTCAGGGCCGGCCTGGGGGAAGAATGGCTGTGCCATCAGTGGGGTGAGGAGTTTAGGAGCTGGAGCAGGACGGGGAGGAGGTGGTGTTGGGGGAGGCTGGCTTTGAGGAGCAGGGACACTCCTGGGGCTGTTGGATCGGTGGGTTGGACGTTGGGGTCTGGGCCAGAGGTGAGCAGGGAGTGGAGGGGCAGGGCGGGGGGCTGCGAGGGCTGCCCACGCTGAGGCTCGGTGGCGGCCGGGCAAGGAGGCAGGGACGGGATGCAGGAGACCATGAGTGTCCCTCCAGAAGGACCTTTGCTGGGTGAGACTATACGAGCGTCTTGGGGCTGCTGTGACAAATGACCACACACTGGGGGCTTAAACAGCAGGTGCTTGTTCTCTTACCATTCTGGAGGCCGGGAGTGCACACCCAGGTGTGGGCCGGGCCATGCTTGCTGAGCAGCTAGGGTGGCTCGAACCTAGATCTTGTACCTGTTCCCATTAATCTGAATGCTGCCACTAACAGGCTCCAGGGAAGGAGCCTTCCTGTCGCTTCCAGAGCCTGGCGGTCCAGGCGACCCTGGGCTTGTGGTCACATCACTCTGATCTCTCCTCTGTCTTCACGCGGCTGCCTTATTTTTCGTGTGTCCCTGTGTCTTTTATCCTCTTCCTGTAAGGACACCAGTCACTGGGTTTCGAGCCCACCCTAAACACAGGATGCTCTCGGGATCCGTGACTAATGACGTCTGCAAAGACTTTATTTCCCAATAAGGTCACATTCTCAGGTTCTGGCTGGCATGAATTTTGTGGGCACACTATCCGACCCGTACGGGGACTTTATGCCAGGCCTGGGCCCCGAGGCTGCTTCTCCCCGTCCCTCCAGGTGACGGTCACGGGAGCCGCCACGT
>CAUYRT010066282.1:0-16710 GCA_963574885.1 Lepilemur ruficaudatus
CATTTATAAATGGGGTTGTTTGATTTTTTCTTGTTAATTCTTTTGAGTTCTAGGTAGATTCTTGTTATCAGACCTTTGTCGGAGGTGTAAAGAGCAAATATTTTCTCCCATTCTGTAGGTTGTCTATTTGCTCTAGTGATAATTTCTTTGGCTGTGCAGAAGCTTTTTAAATTGATCAGATCCCATTTGTTTATTTTTGTGGCTGCATTGATTGCTTTGGGGGTCTTCTTCAAGAATTCTTTGCCTAGACCAATGTCTGAGAGGGTCTTCCCAACATCCTCTTCTAGGATTCTTAAGGTTTCCTGCGTTAGGTTTAGGTCTGTTAACCATCTTGAGTATATTTTTGTGAGAGGTGAGAGGTAGGGATCCAGTTTCATTAAAAAATGTTCATCATCTCTAATCATCAGGGAAATGCAAATCAAAACCACAATGATATACCATCTAACCCCAGTGAGATTGGCCTCTACCAAAAAATCCAAAAACAACAAATGCTGGCAAGAATGTGGAGAGACAGGAACTCTCTTACACTGCTGGTGGGACTGCAAATTGGTGCAACCTTTGTGGAAAAGAATTTGGAGATTCCTCAAAGAGCTAAAAATAGAATAACCATTTGATCCAGCAATAGCATTATTGGGCATCTACCCAAAAGAGCATAAGACATTCTATTATAAAGACATCTGCACACAAATGTTTATGGCAGCACAATTCACTATTGCTAGGTCGTGGAAACAACCCAGGTGCCCGTCAATTCATGAGTGGATTATTAAAATTTGGTATATGTTTACAATGGAATACTACTCAATTTTAAGAAATGACAGTGAGTTAGCACCACTTGTATTATCCTGGATTGAGCTTGAGCCCATTATTCGAAGTGAGGTGACATAAGACCCGAAGAATGGGCCCCACTTGTACTCGCCATCAAATTGGTATTGACTGATTGAAGCTGTGGTGCTTAAGCGGTGGTGGTGTTCACTGGGGATTTTGGGGGTTGGGGGTGGACCCACATCCTGGGGATGTGGTGAGCACTGTGAAGGGGAGGGGCATGCGTGAAGTGTATTTAGGGATGGGTATTAGGGGTCTCAATGGGGGGTGGAAAATCCTCTAAAACTGATTTATGTGAATAGCTGTACAACTTGGTAAATTTACTAATAACCATTTAATTGTACACTTAAAATGGAGACATGACATGTAAATTACAATTAAATAAATTAAATAAATAAATAAATTAGGGATGGTAAGAGATTAATAATAGCTAATAATATTAATAGCATAGAACAAGTATAATAATACTCTACAATAAAAATTATATGAATGTTCTCTCTCAAAATATCTTATTGTGCTGTACTCACATATTTTTGGACAACTGTTCACCTCAGGGAACTGAAATCACAGAAAGGAAAACCACAGATAAGGGGGGACCTCTGTGTAGCATACATTTTAGTAAAAAATCCAGATAAACATTATTTCAGGAAAACCAAAATATTTCTTCCAAAAATATTTGAAAATATTTATTTGGTCCAAGTGTTAACACAAATAAATACAAATCAAGTTATCCTTTAGGAATACATAATTGGATTTTTCTCTGAATTTAGACTTTTGTTTGGTCACAGAAGCATACCAATTACATTTATTGTAAGCAAGGACAGTATAAGGGCAGTGTGGTAGATTAGATGATGTTCAGCAAATATTTATTCCTTATCTTAAACCTCCATGGAGTATATTTCCCCTCTCACTGACATTGGACTTGGCCATATAACTTGCTTTAGGCACTGGAATGTAGGAAGAAGTTATGGAGTATCAATTTTGAGCCCAGGATTTAAGAGATTTCCACTTGCCCTGGGGCTTTTCTACCTCTGCCATTAAAAGAAATAATCCCAAGCAGCCATTTCCCTCCACTGTGGGCCCAGAATGGAGTAGGGCTTCCCTAACTGATTTATACACCTGAAGCTAGAAGCAGAGCCAGCAGCACAGCAATTGGCACTGAGCTATAAGTAAGTGTGGGACAGTATTGATGAGGTATTGCCTGACTGAAACAAGTAACTTGTAAAGAGTTGATAACATATTAATTCATACAAAAATATCTCTTACTGTGAAATATTTCATAAGCCAACATTTAATTTGTAAGAAGTAGGAAAAATAAAGGTGTATCATATTTTTAATATAATTAGACTTAATCTGTGATAAAAGTAGGAGGGTATCATCTATCCAATAGGTTATATAATTAAGATAAAGTTAAAATTAACCAATTTCTAAACGATTTATGCCCATATTTATAAGCAAAGTAAAATCATAAAAATTTTATAACTGGTCATGCATAATAAACATTCAAAAATTATAAATATATATATTAATCAAAAGTAGATTAATGTCTATAGCTCTCTAAAGAGGAAGAAAAAAATAGAGTGGTAAACATATACTATAGTAGTCATAACAGAAATAATGTATTGATTTGACTCTATAAAATTAGATGTCCTATTATGACCATGAAAACATTTAACTTGACCTGAACATTTGACTTCTGTATTAAAGTAGTTATTAATATTATCTGACCACAAAACCCATAAGTCATTCAAGCCTTTCATAAATCAGAAATTTTTAAATCTCACTAAAACAAAGATAAATTAAATGTTTCTCATGAATAAATAACTCATTGCTAGGGTATGAATGTATCCCCCAAAAAGCATGTATTGAAAACTTAATCCCCAGTGCATCAATGTTGGGAGGTAAGTAAGACCTAATGAGAAGTGATTAGATCATGAGGGCATTGCCCTCATGAATGGATTAATGCCATTATTGCAGTAGTAGGTTTGTTATCGCCTGAGTGTGTTCTTTATAAAAGGTTGAGTTCAGTTCCCTTCTCTCTCTCTCTCTCTTACTCACAACACCCCCTCCCCATTCATTTTCTCTTACCCTCTCACCTTCCACTATGTGATGCTACAGCAAGAAGGCCGTTGCAAGATTTGCAAGATGCCAGCTTCTGGATCTTAGACTTCCCAGCCATAACTGTAAGTCAATAAATTTCTGTTCTTTAAAAATTATCCAGTCTCAGGTATTATGTTATAGCAGCGCAAAACAGATTAAGACACTCATCTTTCTCTAAATTTCACAATGCACTTTTTGACATGTTTCTGGAAAAATGGAAATTTAGTATTCATTCAAATAAAGTCTACATATATTTCTAAATACAAACAGTAATTTTTTAAAGATCTCATATTTAGCGAAGAAAAAAAAAGACCTGAGTATTTCAGTGTCTCAATGCAGAAAAAAATTTGAATGTCTTTCCACAATTAATGTTTTATGCTTGAAAATCAATTTACGAGAATAATAAAATCAAAAAGAAATTAAATTAATGATAATGATAATTTGAAAACAGTTAAAATAATACAATTTAGTACTTTTCATTTTTTAAAACTTTTTTAAATGACATCAGTTTGAATAAAAGCAATAAAAACAAGCAAACCCAGAACAGCTTATAAGAGATGGTAATAAGCAAGACAATATCAAAGTACAGATGTTCCTCTACTCACAATGGGGTTAGATCCTGATAAACCTATGAAAAGGTAAAAATGTCCTAAGTTGAAAATGCATTTAATACACCGGTCCTGCATCAGAGCTTAGCCTAGCCTACCTTAAACATCCTTAGAACATTTAACATTATCGTATAGCTGAGCAAAAGTCATCTAACACAAAGCCTATTTTATAATACAGTGTTGAATGAATATCACATGTAATTTATTAAATTATTATACTGAAAGTGAGAAACAGAATGGTTGTATGGGTACTCAAATTACTGTTTCCATTGAATGCATATCACTTTCGTACTATTGCCAAGTCAAAAAAATCTAAGTCGAACTATCCTAAATCAGAAACTATCTATACCCAAACCAAACGAAAGAAGAAAACTGAAACAGGAAAAATACAAAATATAAATAGTAGTGAAATAATTCCTAATATAATAATTATAATAATTCCTAATATAAAATAGTAGGAAATAACTATGATAGAGTTAGGTAAATCTAGTTTTGTAAAGGGAAAATATAATGAAGAGGACATACAAGTAGGCTATCATTCAGTAGTTAAGTTATGGTAGACGCAAATCAGATGAAACATAAATTCTATGCCAATTATTAATACCAAAAAACATGCTCATTTAAGGACCAAAACTTAAATTAATATTACTAGAGAGTAGTAATGTTCTTATTTTTGACAAGGTAACTTCTTTGAACAGAGCATCAAATAAATGCTTTGCCATGGAATAAGGTGGTTCATAATATTGTGGCAGTGTAGTGAGCTGTGTCTAATATATCACCTCAGACAAGGAGATGTTGACCAAAGAATTTCTCCTTTTTATAGGGTTATTAGAAACTAAAGTAGATGACTTAAGACTTATGATATATTATATTATGAATCATAATAAAACTTAGGATCCTTAAACTAAAATACTGTTAGAGTGCTTTTGAATGAGGAAATGAATTACAGTTTAGCATCGTAATAAAAATGTACATCAATGTGACATTTTAATAATCCAAAATATCTATTTGGAATAAAATAATATGTAAATTATTATCCCTGTTTAGCAACAACAGATACATACAAAGGAAGTGTTAAGGGAGATAAATGGAATGAGTTTTAGAAGAATATACTGCAAATAATCATTATTTCCATAGAGTGAGGTGGTGGAATAGAGAGTTCCTTCCCTTTATGTGCTTCTCTATAGTTTGAATTTTTAAAAGCATGTTTTCTTTTTAAAATTTAAAAATGTTACTTTCATCTTGGAATTAAGTATTCTTTCTAGGAAAACTGAATGGGTTCCTTCTACTGTGTTTCCCATCTTGTGCACACTCTTTCTTTCATACTTACATACTACATTAGAAGAATTTAGCAAAATGGCGAGGTGTATGATCAAAATATTAATACAAAAGTAAATTGCACATCTAGATACAAGCAAAAAAATCTAGAAGACAAATTTTAAAAGTCATTTGCAATAAGATCAAAAACATGAATAAATCTAACAAAGTATGTTTATAAGCTCTGTGAGAAAAAATATAAATCAAAAAAATTAAAGAATGCTACACAGTCTTCAATGATAGGGATATTTAATAATATGAAGCTTTCAATCCTCCCCAAAATGATCTATGGCTACAATGCAATTCAAATCTAAATTTAAACAGAGTATTTTTTCACTGGAACAGATAAAAATTATTTTAAAATTATATGGACATGCAAAAAGCCAAGGATAGCAAAATATTTCTATCCCTTCTTATGCTTCAACCCTCCTGCCTTCTCTTCTGCCTTCCTTGCTTATGAATCTCATATGATTAGGCCTCCTGACTAATCCAGAATAATCTCCCCAACTTGAGATTCATAATGTCAATCACATCTGCAAAGACCCTTTGCCATGTAAAATAACATAATCACAGGTTCTAGGAATTAGGCCACTCATATCTTTGGGAGCCTTTGTTTTGCTTACCACATAAGCTCATAGTTAAAAGTCACCATATACACAAGGAAACAAGCTCTCATGAATAGGAATTAGCAAAGGCTATGTAGTACAGAATAAGGCTCACAATTACTGCACATACTGGAATTAGGAGAAAATAATGTAAAATAAATGTGTTCAGTATGTTTAAAGAAATAAAAAAGAAGGGGTTGAAATGAAGAAAAGAAACAAAAGATTATCAATATACATCAGGCATATCAGAAAAATAACTAGATATATTTTCCAGGAATGAAAAATATAATAGATATTAGAAACTCAATGCTTAGCCTAACCAGATTCTTCATATTTAAAGAGAGAACAAGTAAACTGGAATAAAAATTTGAAGAAATTCTTAAAAAGACAAAGAGATTAAAAATTTGAAGGCATATTAAAAGATACAGAAGATCAATTAAGACTGTCCAACGGACATCTCACTGGAGATCCAGAAAGATATGATAGACAGAATAAAAGAAAAGTAATACTTAAAGGGATAATGTTGAAGAGCTATCCAGAATTGATATGATAAGCTATTTCTGAGTTTCAGAAAATCCATCCCAAGCCTCCTTCAAAGAGAAAAAAGGAAATGCACACATAATATATTGAAATAAAAATTCATAAAAGTAAAGGCTTAAAAATGAAGAGAGATACTGTGGAAAACAGTACGGAGATTCCTCAAAAAACTAAAAACAGAACTACCATATGATCCAGCAATTCTATTACTGGTTATATATCCAAAAGAAAAGAAATCAAATATGTCAAAGAGATACCTGCACTCCCACGTTTACTGCAGTGCTATTCACAATAGCCAACAGCCAAAGTATGGAATTAACCTAAATGTCCATCAATGAATAAACAGATAAAGAAAATGTGGTACATATGGACAATGGAATATTATTCAGCCATAGAAAATGAAATTCTGTCATTTGCAGTGGCATACATGGAATTGGAGGTCATTATATTCAATAAGATACTCCAGGCACTGAAAGACAAATATTGCATGTTCCCACTCATATGTGAGAGCTAAAAAAAAAAAAAAAAAAAAAGCAGATCTCATGAAGATAGAGTAGACCAGATAGAGGTTATCAGAGTCTAAAAAGGGTAGGGGTAAGAAGGGGACAAAAAGAGGTTGATTAATGGGTACCAAATACATTTAGATGGAATAAATAACACCTAGTATTTGATAAATAAGTAGGGTGACTATAGTAAACAATAATCTCTTCTATATTTCAAAATAAAGAAAAAAATTATCTACAAAGGAGTGACAATTAGTGTGCGTATGGACTCAATTTTGCTACAAAGGTAGCAAAACTGAGCTATAAGATAGCATCTTAGTCCATTCAGGCAGCTATAGCAGAATACCTTAGACTGGATAGCTTATAAACCACTGAATTTATTTCTCACAGTTCTGGAGTGCAATATCAAGGAGCTGGCAGATTTAGTGTCTAGTAAAGGCCCTCTTTCAGGTTCACAGAGGGCCATTTGCCACTGTGTCCTCACATGGTCAAAGGGGAAGGGAGCTCCTCAAGGTCTCTTTGGAAGGGCACTAATCCCCTTCACAAGGACTCTACCCTCATGACCTATTCCACTTCCCAAAGGCCTTGCATCTAAATACCATCACATCGGGGGTTAGGATTTCGACATATGAATGTGGGGGGGATACAAATATTTAGTCTGTAGCAGGTGCGGATGATATTTTTTTTCCAATTAAACATGTCACTAAACACACAAGGAAATAATCAATTATGAATAAGAGTAGAAGCCACCTACAACTGGACATCTGTATAAGAAAAAAAGAAATCTGACCTCATAATAAAGACTAAATTGGATTCTTAGTAATTATAAATTTATAGGTAAAAGTCAAAATACAATAATAAAGCTTTTAGAGGGTAATATAGGATAATAAATTTCATAACTTGAGGCATTAAAAGTCTTTCTAAACAAGATTATAAAAGCATTAACCATAAAATATTGGTTTATAATTAGACTACATTAAAATTAAGAATTTATGTTCATCTGAAAACATCATTGAGAGAATTAAAAGAAAAGTCACAGGGTGAAAGATATTTGCAACAAATATAAAAACAGGCTCATATTTAGAATATATCTTAAAACAACACAAATTGACACATTAGTCAGAAAAAGACAAATTATAAGGAAAAAATAGGCCAAAAAAAGGTCAAAAAACATAGAATATGCTTGACCTTACTGACACTCAGAGAAATCCAATGTAAAATCATAAAGAGTTAGCATTTGACCTCACTGAACTGGTTTTAAGAAATTAAAATTTGGCAATACCAAATGTTAGAGAGGATATGGAGAATTGAGACTTTTGTCCTCTGCTGGTATATATGTAAATGGGTACAGCAACTTTGAAAAACAATTTGGTATCTTCTGCTAAAGTTGGAGATGCATATGTCCAACATACATATAATTCTCTAGAGAAACTCTTGCATAAGTGCATCAGGAGACAAGGGCAAGTTTGTTCACAGCTGTCTTGTTTTCAGAGCAAAAAAATAAGGAAGGAGGATAATAAAATATCAGTCAATAATAGAACAGATAGATAAATTATTACATAGTAATATAGTCAAATATAATACTATCCAGCAAAAAAAAAATAATAAAGTGCAAATATATAATATTAAGGCAAAAAAGCAAATCCCAAGGAATACATACAATGTTAATCCAATGTTTACAATTTAAACAGAAGAAAACTAAGCTATTTGTAACATATGAAATAACTGGAAAGAAAGTCTAGGAAATGCAAAACATAAAATTCAGGTGGCGAAGGAGAGAGCGGTATCTTATTGGGAGGGAAATAAGTAGGTTTCCACCTTATTTGGTAATATAAGCAACATTATTAAGCTAAGTGGTAGATACACATTTTTTTGTATGGATGATATATTTCACAGTGAAAAACTATATTAAACCTTCTGTGGTTTCCCATTTAATTTCCCTAAGAATATAACTCATAATCCTAACTTTGATGTATAAAACTCAACATAATCCAGCCTCTGCCTACCTATTAACCTTTGTCACATCCTGGACTCTCCTAAATTCAGTCCTCCACTCATAAGCCCTTCTTTCTGTTCCTTTAACACTCAAATTCATTCTCAACTTTTCACTTTCTCTTCCCTCTACTTGTAATTGTTTCTTATGATGTTTGTAGGACTGGCTCCATTTCACCATTCAAGTCACAACTCAAATGTCATCTCACCAGAAAGACCTTCCCTCAACATCTTATAGGAGGTCAGTGGCAGAATAAGACATATATTTAATATTTACTCTTAGTGATAAAATTTCTGACAACCAAATTTACAGTAATGCATCCTCTCTGTCAATCCATGCCCCACTATAATATAAATAAAGATATGAAAATTAGAGAAGATTAAATTGCTTCAGTAGACTAAAGCAATGTCAATTATAACTAACAGAGCTGGCAGTGGAACAGAGAATGAAGACACTAGAAATAACTCATATTGCTATTTTAAAAGTTGACTACAGTGGATTTTATACATCTTAACTGTATAGATACTTTGCTTGAGTTTATGTGTTTATGAATAATCATAGCTTGCTAATAAAAACATTCTATTTATAGTGCTTAATTCAGGAGTTTGCTCTTCTTTTTCTAAACTTTTATTCCAAAGTCAATTGCACTATCATTAATACTCCTCCACTTTACCCATTTTAATTCCAAGAGTTTTAAAAACTGACTCTAATAATTTGTACTTAACCAACTGAATATTCTAAGAAGAAAAAAATGCTTAATTCTGAGTTCAGATTAATTCATCAGATATAAATAGCTTGCATATTTCCTTGTGAAAATGAAAAAAGATGAAAAAGAATACCACTCCCTACTTCAAAGGAACACAAGCAATTATCTACATTTCTATGTTCTATCTTTAAACTACTTATTAGCTCATTTGTTACTTAGACCAATTAGTTTTGGTTGCTGAAGATATTATTCAATATGCAGGAGAGTAGCTACTTTAACATTGTTATTCCTTTTCTCTAATTTTTATTGAAATTCAGCTTTGCACATTTGAATATGTTCATTGTATTTCAAAAGTTAATTCCCCGTCACCTTGTAAGCATGGTATATCTCAAAAGTATTCAGTTTAATTTAAGATGTTATTTCTAATTTCTGGAGATACATGACATACTTACTAAATGTCACTGCTACAAAAATTAAAACCAATTGCTTATAATTGATTGAAGTCTATAAAAAATACTTACATTTCTGGAAAATAGCTTAAATGTCATTTCACTATCATGCAAGAAGTGAGCAATATGATTTTCCTTATAATCTTTCACTCATGTTTACTTTTACCAAGATGATTTTAAATATGTTTATAGTTGATTCCATATTGCCTATTAATTAAAACATTTAGGACACAAAGCAATTGTGATAGTGTGCCAAAGTAAAGTTTTGACTCAGGTACTATACAATGAAGAGTGAAAATCTAGATAGCTATAATATATAATCCAATGTATAAATTTCTGTGAAAGAAAAAAATGGACCACAGTTCCTTATATATAATATCCATTATAAAAAGTATTATCAGTAAGAATCTCCACATTTTCTACTATTATTATAATGTAAGCATTTCTCAAAATCTCAAGAAAAATTTAGGCAGAATTATCAGTTGTCCTTTCATCATCCCTTTTTTATGCCACCATTGATAATGGATGTTTCTTCTATTATTTTTAAAAACTAAATTATAAAATTTCAAAGTAAAGTAAGCCTTTGTAAAATCACGTATAGGTAAACATAAATGCCAGTTTAAAATGAGAAGCATTCAGATCAAAATTATATAATTTGCATTAAAGCATAAGCCATAAAATGCAATGGTATCATAAAATTAATGATTATAATAAATCATAACTGACTCAAAGTATGAAATTCCACATAACTTCCATGTGCTGACATTTGCTCTGGTAGAAATATAATTTGAAAAATTCAAGAAAAACATCTCTACATTTATTACTTAAAGTTCTTTATGTTATTTTTAACAGTATTTGGGAATTTTATTCATTGATCTCATACTTCAAGAAATATGCCAGGACTAACTACAAAATCTATCAGTTGAAGCAGATATTAAAGGACAGTATAACTAAAGCTTTCTCATCTGAACTTCTCTTTTAATCCCTCCTGGGAATGAGAAGAGGATAGCTCAGAGGTTAGAGGTGGGTCGACTTCTCATTCCTGGCATTGTATGACTCCAGTAATATGTCATAAATTATTTTAGCAAGACTAACAAGAGTTGGTACCTGGGTTCCCTAGCTCTCAAAAGTAGACTTGAACTTACATGATTTTTTTTTTCTTTCTCTAATCCACTTCTTCTGACAGTACTTCTATCCTGTTACAAGATTATGTCTGGAAGATCCACATATTATGTTTCATATGGACTTGAAATTTTTTTATTGCCTTTTCTTGAAATCTCTTCCCTGTTGATTTACTGGCCAATAATACAAAATACAGGATTTTGATTTATTCATTTCTTTTTTGTGGTCTCAACCAACTTCACCATTGGTTAAAATAATTCTAGTTTAGAAAATGAAATTTTCAATCCTCTCCTCTTCAGAAAAAGAAAAAAAAGAGAAAAATGACATAGGTATTGTTTCCATGATTAATTTATATCACGATCTTTGTTTTTAAAAAAAACAAATTCTGATATTGTTTAAGAAGGCAGCTGGGGAAATGTAAAATTTTTGTGGCATCTAGTCTAACAATAAGGCTTTCCCCCAAGTCTCTATCATGCCATCAAATTTTAAATTCCATTTTTTATACATCTCCAAGAAAACAATCTACTTTAGTCTATTAATTTGCTCTTCAACTATAATCATTACTAACAATTTTCTTTAAAAGTTTAAATTGTACTAATTTTAATAAATACCAGTTTCTATCAAGTGATTTATTATTGTTGGCAGATGAGGTTACCAATATTTTATGTATATAAAAATGCAGACACTATTTCACCATCCTTAAGCAACGTGAGGTAAACTACAGCTATCTGATTCTCCAAATTTAATTTAGAGATCACAAACATACCTACTGCTACCTGTGCAAATTATCATCAGAAAATATTTCTGTGAAGTACTCAGGACCACTAACCAAAATAAAGGAGAAACAAGGTTGTTAGTGAATTAATATTTTAGGTTTGTTTTCCTTTTGTTTTGATTTTTACATTGGTTAAATTAAGGATAAGAACATAACCCAGTGGTAAACAGAATTCTAAAATAGCCCCAATATTCCCACCCCTAATGTGGATACCTTACATAATCCCTTTCCCCCCAGTGTTGGTAGAGTTTGTGAATATGATGGGAGAGTCGCTCCTTTAAGTAGGTTATATAAGACAAGACTTCATCTTAGCAGACAGAAGTCAGAAGTCCCCATTGCCCTTTAAGAAATAAGTCCTCATGAGTCCTACAACTGCAATGAATTGAATTCTGCCAATAACCTGAATAAGTGTGAAGCAGATTCCGAGCTCTAAATGAGAATTCAGCCCCACTTGACAACTTGATTTCAGCCTTGTGGGACTCTAAGCAGAGGACCCGGTGGAAACATGCTGGAAACTGTGAGAGTAAATTTGTGTTGTTTTAAGCCACTAAGCTTTTGGTAATTTGTTATACAGCAATAGAAAACTAATACAAACCCTAATATATTTTGTAGATAAGTCAAATAAAGTTGTTTACACAAAAGACAAAAGGTCAACTGACAAAAACATATAAATTGCACTGAGCATCTAGCCAATCAAAAGAGAACCCAGAGTCCTCACAATGTATTTGCTACACCTATAAGATATATTTGAAATGTGATATTTGTGCATAAAGATTTTATCTGGTACCTTCAACCTGAAGAGACAAAAATAATACTAAGAATATCATCATCCTTGGAATGTGTAATTATTACTCTAAATTTAATTTGTTTTTTATCCCTACCAATATTTTCTTTACAAATATTAAAACAATTTAGATAACATTAAAAAATAATGCACAACACATTGTTACATAAATAGTATTACTCCATGATACCTAATATCTACATTTTCGGATCAAATTCTTTTGATCCAGAGAAATAGCTTTTAAAGAGAAAATTCATGAAGTGGATTTTATGATCCACTTCAGAGAAGGTTGGAAAGAAAATTAACATCTCCATCCCACACACATATTTTATGCTAAACAAAATATTTCACCTTAAATTTTTGAGCAAAAAAACAGAAGAAACATTAACCCATTCATGTAATTACAATTCATAGGCTAACATCAGCCTACATAATTTATAATCTATGAATTGTAAAGTATTTCTCATATTTGAGTTTTATCTGCTAAAACTTTCTTCAAATCATTTACCTTTTTCCCCCATTTTCAATATTTCGTGTCTATCCAATATATAATTAAAATATTATATTTTAAAAAAAGATAATTGGATAACCCTATAATTTTCTTCAAGTTGCTACTATACAATACATATCTATTTGTTCTTTAAAAGTGAAGTTGACAATTTTAAAGCTAAACTTTCCGCCTACTTGTTCACCTTTAGCCTCAATTATACCCTACTGATAAAAACATGACCCAATCGTAGAAGCAGAAAAATTGTTCTCTTTGTTTAGGAAGCAATCCCAGATTGGTATATTCTTTATTTTGTATCTTAAATGTTTCAAACATGTAGAAAAAATGTAAGTAACATAAAAGTTGTCATAGCTTCATCTATAATTTTATGTTGGATATATATCACTCTTAAACCTTTATAATGAATGAAAGAGTATTAACTTAGTTGAAATGATCTGTATGCTTCTCCAAATATACTTTTGCATCCATCTATCTCAGAGGTAACCACTCCCTCGAATTTGATGTTACAAAGATATTGGCCTATGTTTTCTTCAGAAATATTAAAGTGTAATATACACATTGAAGTCTTAACTTGGAAAATACTTTTGTAACAGCTTGAGATAATTGTATCTTTTTGGTTTTTTAACATGGGTGACCAATTATTCAAGCATCAAATACAGATTAAGATGATCTTTCCACTTATTTAAGATTCCATTATGCCATTATATCTATTAATATATCTCTGTCTCTACCTGTATATACATATGTATGTATAATACTAATTCTTATATCTCTTAATTGGATTTTTACACTACTAAATATTTTTGAAACAACAATCTTAATTGCTATAGTTTTAAATATCTTGATAAAGAGGAGAGAAAGATTCCTGACCACAGTCATCTCAAGAATCATTTTATCTATTCCCGGCCTTTTTTTTTCCCTTATGTCGATTAATAGCTTGTCCACTTTCAGGGAGAAAAACATTTTTTTTTGTAATTGCATTCAATTATAAATTAAGAAGGAATAACATTTATAATACTGAGTAAATATTTGTTCTCTTTTTACATCCTTCAATATTATTTTACAAATTTCTCCTTATAGGTCTTGCATATTGTTACATTTGGTCCTAGATACCTTATATTTTATGTCACTCTAAATAGGATTATCTTTTGCACATTATAGATTCTGGTTACCAACTGCTGGTGTATAGGAATGTTACGGAGTTTTTTATGTTGTTGCTGTCTTCAGGAAATTGCTAAACTCATATAGTTTTAATGGATTTTTTTGGATTTTCTATATAGATAATTACAGTATATGAAGAAAAGAAGTGGACACATTTCTGTTTTAATATCAAACCTCACTTGCTTTCTTTATTACATTGGTTAGGACTTCCATTACAAAAAAGAAATGGATAGCATTTTGCCTTGCTTTTGACTTTACTGAGAATGCCTGTACAGTTTCACCACTGGTAAGATTGCTATTAAATTTTTTTGACATAGTTTTTCAGTTTAATAAAGTTTCTTTCTAGTCTCAATTTGCTAACTTTTCTCCTGATAAATGATTAATTTATCAATTCCTTTTTTTTGTATCTACTGAAGTGACCTCTCACCCTCTTCAATCTATTGATGTCAAAAATTTCTTGCAGCATTGCAAGAAACTCACAGGCTAACATCAAGCCTACATAATTTATACTCCATTAATTGTATGTATAATCTATGAAGTTATGTATCATTGTGTTTAGATTATTGATTTTTACACAATGTCGAATTTAATTTGTGAGTATATAAATTAGAATCTGACTATTTCAGTCCATAAATGAGATTGGTCTATAATTTTATTTTCTTGCACTATGGCTGTTTCAGTTTTTGTATCAAAGTAATAGCAACTTCATAAAATGACTTGAATAGCTTTTGCTCATTTTATATGCTCTGAAAATAAATATATATTTATGATAAAGATATTAGAAATACCTTTTTTCTAGGAAGTTTAGTAAAATTTACCTTTAAGATTATCTAAGTATAGTGTCTTATTAAGAAGATTTTGATTACTGATTCAATTTATTTAAGTTTTATTGATTTACTTATATTCCTATTTTTTGTTCAAATCTCTTCATTTAAGTTTACTACAAAATTATTTAATTCACCTAAGTTCTGGAATGTATTGACATAAAATTATTCATGGATTTCTCCTAAGGTTTTTTTAAAAATTTTAATATATGTCAAGTCATATTGCATTTTTGTGATGTAAATATTATATAATGTTTATATTTTTTCTTTTAGTTTCTTGATAATTCTTGCTAAGGATTCACACAATTATTTTTTCTAATAATCATATTTTGGTTTTTTTGAACCTATTGTTCTTAATATTTCTACATAATTGCCTTTTTACTCATCTTTATTTTGCCTTACTTTTTTGCTGGTTACTTTTCTAATTTCTTAACACATGACTTTTTTCTGCTTTTTAGTAAATGCAATTGAGGTTCTAAATTTGCCTCTAAGCACCATTTTAAATTTACCCCACAAATATTGACATGTAGTGCTTTCATTTTCATTCAATTATAAATGCTTTTCAGTTTCCCTTATGTTGATGATAAATCTGCGACTACTACATAAGACCTTGACAAAATTTAGCTATGTCTGCGTAGAATAGCATGGAATCTACCATAAAAGCTGAGGCATCACAAGCTCATTTAGAGACAACCTGTATGATTCTGAGGGAATAGGTTTAGTTGTCATTAGGACAAAACAGAGCACCAAGACAATTGAAGCTCTGGTGAATTTGGCAAGCTTTGCATTTTAGAATGCCAATTTCCTTTTCACTTTTTTCAGAAGACCATGAGTAATAAGAACAATGTACTTTCTGGTTTATGGATAAGACTGTGCAACATTGTTAGTGACTGTGACAATAAAGTGAGTCCACTATCACTAGAGAGGTAGGTAGGAATTTTGCAGATGGGAAATATAAGACCAAGTAACATTTTATCATTGTTAAAGATTTGACTTTTAGACAAGAGAAAGCTTTGATCCATCCTGAGAATAAGCATACAATTACCAAAACATTGTTACATCTCAGTGCTGGAGGCAATTGTATAAAATCGATTTGGACATACTCAACCCTACACCAGCTTTAAAGTTTGAACAAGATTATGTTGTAGGCAGGTAAGACATGTACTAGAAACATCTTTGGCTACGCCTTTAAAGTTTTTTCACCAATGCTGGTTTTAAAATGAAGTCAATTTATCCCTGCCATGGTAATAAAATTAACAGCTCTGGCTAGTACCATATGTTTATTAGCACTAGCAGGAAGGAAGAGTAGAATTCTCTTTTAAATTATAATATATAATTAATTAATAAGGATGTAGTCATAGATTACCCTGGGAGTAAGAACATATCCCTGGGAGTCAAAAAAAGTATGACCTTAAAAAACCTTCAGGATTTTTATGTTATAAAGTACTATGATTGTCCCTTATTGATGAAACATAAAAAGAAAATCACTTTATAAACAGATATTATACCAGTATTTATGCATAAACATGAGTATACTTCCTTTAACCTGAAAAACATAACCATTAAAGTGTATTTATAGTATTTTTTACTTATACATAATTAAGCTAAAAAGACAACTTTTCTTTTGATTCTTCAGTTTTTTTTTTTTGAGACAGAGTCTCACTCTGTTGCCTGGGCTAGAGTGCCATGGAGTCAGCCTAGCTCACAGCAACCTCAAACTCCTGGGCTCAAGCAATCCTTCTGCCTCAGCCTCCCAAGTAGCAGGGACTACAGGCATGCGCCACCATGCCCGGCTAATTTTTTTCTATATATATTTAGTTGGCCAATTAATTTCTTTCTATTATTAGTAGAGATGGGGTCTTGCTCTTGCTCAGGCTGGTTTTGAACTCCTGACCT